>VOQK01043172.1:57696-76125 GCA_015052645.1 Benitochromis conjunctus | reverse complement strand
TATATCTACAGGCTGCGCCATACTCTAGTGGACAGACAGACTGAGCTCAACGTGCATTTTTCTCTTCTGTTCTAAAGACTGCTCCTGTCAACTGAAACTGGGAACGTCAACACATAAACGCTACTGGTGAAACTGTCATGGTGCAATCTAGCTTATCTCTCTGTGTGCTCACCAGGGAAACGAATGCACCTTCAACACAGGCTGAGGAGTGATAATCAAATTCTTTCCCTTAGCCATTTTATGGTACCTTAACATAGACAGTGAGAGCACATGTGATACTTTCAGACTAAAAGATTTCCACATTCCTCAGACTGGGCTGGGTGGACATGGCGGCTCCCGCATTAGCCGGCAAAACTAGATAGCTTTCCCTACATAACTGCAGGCTTAGTCACCTGCACAGGAGCAGGCTAGGCTCTACATGCCTCATAGGAATCAGTGTATATGAGAGGCATTACTCATGATACTCCTCTGACCATAGCAGGCCTCCAATGTAACACACTACGCCTTATAACACTTATGTACCTTCTGAGACATCCATAGTTTTAATATTCTGATAGTTAAAAACAACTGAAGCGGTCCGCTTGGCTGTCAGAGCTCAAAGGGTAAAGTGAAACGAATTAGTGCTTCAGCAGAAATATGGGGAAGCTACGGCGTTACATCACACGATCCTTTCACCTTGAGCCCTGCGACTCAATGCATTTATATGAACAGAAGGTTGCCACCTGTTTCAATTCCTAAATGAGCCTCGATCCAGTTTGGCAACTTGCCCAAAGTGTCATAACACAGGTCATCTCAACAAGCTCCCCCTGTCAGTCAGCATTAAACAAAGTCATTGTCATAGCAGGCATCAAAACAACAACAGGGAATGTCTGTTCATCGCTCTTTAGCTGGTGATGAATAGTGTGAACCCAGTGGCCTGAATTAAATGATATCGCGCGAAATGCTTAGCATAAAAATATATATATTTTAACGTGTGATCTATGACATCTGTGTCGTGCTGCTACGCTCTGACAGTGTGGCTGATTTTAACAACACATGTGTTCAGGCTTTATCTTCCCCTGCAGACAAGCTGAGGTTTGTTATGTAATAGTGAGATCTTAGAATTGCATGTCGTGAGTACAAACATGAGTATGTGTGTGTGTGGGGGTGGGTGTGCCGACTTTACCTGACATATAGGGAGCGCTTCTCACTAGTGCGCAGGGAGCCTGATCCTGAGCTCATGCTGCTGTTCATCATCTGCTCCCTCAGGTCGTGGATCTTGGACTCAAAGCGACTATACTCTGCGTTGCGAGAAACAAACAAGAACTGTGTCAGCGGTAGGTTCTGGAGAATAAACTTCCCCTTTGAATTTTTACGGTTAATGCGCTCAAAGTTTACTTGGTGCATTACATCTTGAATAAAAAAAAAAAGACCAAACAGGAGCGTTGGCCTCTGCCTTCTTGTTTTAGTATAATATAATTGGAGAGCTGTGCCTCGGTTAGTGCTGCAGTGAGCTACGGTAAAGAGAGGAAAGGTTGAGCGAATCCTTAGGCTGATTAATGACCCCAGGAACTGATGGTTTATCACAGATCTGCCTCACACATCCAGTCATCTTTCATGTCAGGTGATTAATTACACGGATTAATTAAGTTCAACACAGGCTCTTTAGTGTGGTTAAAAAAAGCGACGGCCTCCAACAATTTCAAATGCATGACCATTTGTCATAGGTGTGTAAATCCAGTTGCTGCTCAGGAGCACAGGGATGATGTATGAATCCACCTGGACCTGCTCATTAAGAATGCTCTCATTAGCCTGCTGTGCACAGCGAGCTCTGGGCCCAGGCTGCTGAAACGAGCAAGGCCACCGCACTATGCAGCGCGCAGCCAGATAAACAGAACAGCAGATGCAGCCAGAAAAACAAGTAGGCTAAGGTGCTCATGTGATCACACAAAGGATGTGCTGGAGCAGTATAAAGACAGCGCTGTGAACAAGCAATTTTGTCATTTAAATTTATCCTCTACTCCACTGTTTCATGTCGCACAGCTTGCATATCCTCATAAATGTAGCTGTACACAACTGAATCAAATAATTACTGGCATGTGATGAGATGGAATATTGCTGTAACGATGACACATCTATGCTCTGATATTAATTAACCTATGAAAGAACCAGCGGAAGAGAATCTCATCCAAATTTATTCCACATATCGAGCTGACTGGCATGCCCGTAGGGGTACCTCACAGCTTAATCATCAATAGCTGGCAACACTTCCTGTAATTTGAACAACAAGAGATCAAAGTCCATATTCTGTCAAACAAGCCGAGAAGCAGCCTTGAAAAACAAACACCTACGCCTACAAAGATGATTTAGTTAGTCCAAGCTCCCGGAAAAATTCTGAGCAGGTGCAAAAACAAGCTTCAGGTTGCTGATCTATAACCCCCTGCCGAAACCAAAAGGATTTTCAAAGCAAACAGGGATCCGGCCCGGGCCCGGTGACAGCGCTCCACCCTGATCTCTGCTCAAAGGGTTAACGATACAACAGAGTGACGCTGCAAGGTGAGGTAACCAGACACCGCCTGACTGCCTGTAACCAACAGCAACAGTGTAGCACTCCTAGAACAGGGACAGCGCACACGGAAACAGCCATTCAGACTAGTCCACTTGGCTTTCAGGCACAGGAGAGAGGAGAGAAAAGCAGCACAAGAAGCTGCAGCTTGGGAAAGGAGGGGCAGAGGGAGAAGACAAAGAATAGCTAAATACAGAAAGACCTGCTTTACAATGCCACCAACCTGAGAACTGTACCAGCAACCCAGGGCAAGTGCACGTTTGACAAAGCTAAATGATTAGCTTGTTCAAATTCCTAACAGCCAAATGATTCATTTAAGTTCAGTGAGCAGTGGGGAGGAGCAGAACTACAATCAGTTGTAAGCCTCTGGGGGGGAAGATGGGGTGGGAACCATAAGATAACTATAAATTGCTGCCACACCTTCTTGATAATGGTGACACCAGAATACATGAATTCTGCAGTAAATCTGTGTACAGCACAACACAGTAACTGACGGGAAAGAAAAACAAAAAGCTCCTTTGACTCTCCCTTTAGATTGGCTGCCCCTCGCTAACAGAAAGTTTAAACAGACGGTGGGCGGGGCTTCTGTGCTCATAGCCAGAGCTGTATGCATGAGACCACCATATTAGGTATATCTGCTTTCACTGACATAAAAGTAAAGAGAGGGAAAACCATGGAACCAAGAGTTTCGATGTGTTGGTCTCTACTCATGTTCGCGATGGGGTCACAAACCATCCACAACGTCACCAGAGGAGAACACCACCACTGTGCTGAAACCTCAGTCCTGTATTGATCGTTAGTCCTGCCTGAAATATCGAGCACGTGGAGCTAGAGTAACGCAAACAAATCTTTCACCAGCGTGCCTTGACAGTCCGGAAATCAGATAAAAATCTAATACAAATGAGAACAAGCTCAAATCTCCCATAACAACAGCATTTAAACATCTGATCACTCACAAGTAGGGATGCAAACCAAAGCAATTTATATAAGTGTGTGCTAGCCATGTTAATAATCAGCCCAAGAGACAGTCTACCCACATGTTCTAGGGGGGAGGGGGGTTAAAATATTACCTTGATGTCACCATGTCAAGGTAATTTGGGCAGTAGAAATCTATCCGGTATTTGACTAAGGCATTAAATAAACACCTGTAAACTGTAAAAGTAACTGAGTCACAAGCTAAAAAAATGATAATGTCATCACTTAAAATAGCTTCGCCTGCTGTTTCCCAGACACATGCTATTTAACAAATGACCAACAAAGCATAAAAGAAAAAACAGAGTTCTTTCATTTCCACTGGCTACATCATACATTACCAAAGAAACAGGCCTCGGCCTCTCTAACAGGAAATACTTTCAGAAAAAGCAAGCCACAATTATCTGATAAGACTCTTCATTTAAGAACAGCTATATCTGTCTGGTTAAGAACAAGTCAGGTTATCGATTGAGACGTTCAAGAGCAGCCCAGCTCTTACAGGGGGATCAATCCAACATAAATCAGCGACATCTCTGCTCACAAGCCTATCTTCAGTCTAAAATTATAAATGTTAAATCCTGGTTTCTTAAAGCAATTAATACTCATGAGGTAGCCTGTATTTTTAGGAGTGACCCACAGGAAAAAAGAGACAGCTAATAGAAACTGGGACTATTCTGCACCTCTCACTCCCACTGCGTGTCCTCATTAGTCGAACAGCTTTTTTATTTTGGGGGACGGTCGCTTCGCTTTTGATCCAGTTATGCAACACAGCAGGCATGTACTTGTAATGTGAGTGTGCGTTATGTTGACAGGAATAGTCGAGCCAGTGAATGCACACACCCCCTTCCCCGATATTACAGTGTGGAAGGTACATGTAGACCCTGCCTAAAATATTTCTACAAAAGCCCATAATGCACACTTGTGAGTTTAATGAGGGTGCTCGGAGGGTAACGTTTCCTTCACGGCCCTCCTCCCACTCCTTAAATGCAAAGATTCTGGAGTAATTACACTCATTGATGTCGGGGCAGAGCAGTGTGTGGATATACACCCTTCACTTCCATTGCTTAATGTGAGTTAAAGGTCTGGCAATGCTCCAGAAAGCCACTGAGAGTTGGGGGCCCTCCCACCGCAGCTTGTGTGCCCCATTGTGGCTTCTTGTAGTTTCAGTGTTGGCCTTGGATCACAGGCCCATGGATGCTCAGGTCCCAGCACCACAGAGTATACTCCAGGCATTTTGCCTGGCACAAACCTGCTCTCACTTTCTCCACTTCCCCCCAGATTGACTGTCCTTGTACTGCTCACTGGGGGTTCCTCCTGCTCCAAACTCAAATGAACATCATGTCACACACACACACGCGCGCGCACGCACACACACACACACACCTTTAGGATGCCAGCAGAATTACCGGCCACAGACCTCAGGTCACCAGAGGGGATGCAGGAAGTCAATTATTTGCCAGAACTCAACTTGTTCGTTTACAGTAGTTGAAAGCTGTATACAAACAGATAATTGTCTATCACTGAGTCACAAAGGGGGCAAAGGACCGAAAGCATGATGTGGTATGAAAAACAAAGCTTCTTCTCTTCTAACCACACCATTATTCAAGAAGCTCCCTGAATGACCTGACATGCGAGACAACATAAACTCGCAGGGAAGAAACCCAACACCGCACTTTTATCGCTTTCTGATCTCAGTCTGAGCCATTCATAGACTTTAGCCCCAATCTAACTCACAGATCCCACCCCGCCTCGGTTTCAGTGACCTTGGAGAGGAGTTATTGGACAGCTCAGGCTGATGTTTTATTGAAAGAGAACGAAATATGGAGCAAGCATGCTACGACTTATGCCCCGTCACATTCCTGCCATAGTCCAACCTGAAAACTCAGCATAGACATAAAGCTCGCAATATCCTCTCCATTGTTGCTGCAGTATTAAGTGCAGCGTGTTCAAGTACACCTACAGAGAATGACTGAAGAACTAAGAAATACAGCCACAATTGACAGCCAAGCTTTAATTCAGTATTAAAACAAAGGAGTGGTGCCATTTTGTTGAATAGATTGCTAATGTTGGAAATAAGGACGACACTTGAATTCTGCTTTTGTCAGCATGGAAAATGGACTTGTGGTCAGAAAGTCGTAATGCGCAGGTGAAGTCGCAAAACTGACATACACACACCTGTTTGACCACACCTCTGTGCCCCCGCCTATAGGTTTAGGTTACATAAGAACAGTAAAGCAAATGCTGAATGAAATCTCTCTTTGGGGTATCAATTACAACATAAAGCGACTTCACCTGCCTACAAGTAGGTTTTAAATGTTGAAAAGGCGATGAAAAGTCGTGGAGTCCAGGTAATGGCAGCAGTTTACCGTAGTATACTTGTGTTAACCACAGTATAGGTGAGGCGATCACATGTTTGCCACTGTAAGGAATTCATCTGAAGACTGATATTAAAGAGAGCAGGTATAATATCGCTTCAATGCTTCCTCGTGGCTTATGAATGAAGTGCTCACACTTTACTTTGTCGTTCAGGAGTCAAACTACAGCCGAAGAGCAGCAAACTACACAGGCTGTACTGGCAACCAACACAAACATGTTCTACAATGTAACTCACTCTCTTTGTTCGCGTTTCACCCCCGTCAGTGTTTGCCGACACCTTCGACCTTCGCTGGAGAAATCTCGGGCTATTATCTCGCTGTGGCTGCCGGTAGTTTCTTCATCCAGCCATTAGGAAGTTCATGCGGCTTCTGGTCTTCTGCTGTTGTATCCGAGCCCATCCCCCATCATCGCCCGTACAGGCTGGTAGACATAAAAGTTTGCCGCTTTCCACCTCTTCACTTCGGGCGCGTTTAAGGTTCACCCCCGGTGTCGAAATGGAAGCGGAACTCGCAACTTTCCGCTTAGTCGCCTCTTTCCATCGCTGTGCGGGTCTGTGTGTACAGGCAGCCCAGAGTTTGAACAGGGAAGGACAACAGCGGTTTCGTTTGCCCGCCTTGCAGTTGGCTCAACACTTCGGGCTGCTGCCACAAGAGCCGCCCCCGACCGAATACTCGCTGAAAGCCGGCCTATCCGCTGCGCTGCCCTCGTTTGCAGCCCGATCTGATTGCGCATGGGCCGCGGCACCAGGTAAACCCAAATGCACCATTAAATCGATACTTAATCAACACTGTTATAAAGCTGGACTTGCGAGAGATATGTACAACAAAGAACCAAAGCACCTGAAGCCGAGATATTGTGATTTTCAGTGCCTGCTGTGAGCCTCAAAACAATCGTTCCTACATTTCCCACAATGCAATCCTTCAGTGCACACAGGAGAGGAGGGAGGAACGTACAAGGCAGGCCTGGACCCCAGGAAATCGGAATGTTTGAAAAGAAATAAACATAATGGAAGAAAGATTATGGCACATCTTTACACTGCACCACAACTGAAACATTTTTATTGAATAACTGTTTTGCAAAACAAGTGTTCAGACTCCTTGCTGCAACACAAGTCACAATCTTAATCCTTAAAATAAAAGTAAAACAGCTCATGGTACAAAATAATCATAATTATTCATTCTTTGTGTATCACTTTAATAGCACATAACAAAATATGTGAGCACATTTAAATTTTATAATCTGCAAAATAATAATTACTAAAGAGAAAGTAGCATCCACATTAAAGTGGAGTAAGTGGCTGAATTACCTTCTACCACTGGTTGCTCTCATACAGTGGAATTGAACATTATCAGATTACAAGTACTCTAGTTTGCGGGCTGGATTAGCTCACTGGATACAGCAGGTGAGTGTTATGCTGTAAGGCTAATGCACAGGCCATGTCCTCCCCTGGTCTATCTCCAAACTTTCCTGTCATCTCTTCACTGTCCTTCCACAATAAAGACTAAAACAAAAGCCCCCAACATATATTAAAATCAGTGCTCTAGTTCAATTGCATTAGCGAGGCCCACCAATCATCATATCAAAGTTTTAGGGGAGGAATATTTATACCAGATCTCGGTACAAGGCTGCAACTTTTTTCTAATTGGCTGGGGTTTCTGTGCTCACAGAGAGAGCTGTTTGCCTGAGATGACCTTATCAAGGACACAAATACTTGCACTTATGGTGCTTCAATGTCATTTTATTTTTTAATTAGTCATTTCACATATATATAAGCAGATTGTATTTGACTTAATATGAACTCTGAGGCATCATAGTTTGCACAGGAATAGGAGCAAGTTAACCTGAATGACTTATTTGAGTTTAAGCCTAATCTTGGTACAATGACATATTCACACATTATATGAGATTGTAGGGTCTTTACCTTCAGGCCTGTATTGCGCAATGATCGTAACGGTCTGCCCAGCTCTCTTCAGAGCTGCAGCTGCCTGCTCATGTGTGGCATTCCTTAGATTCACACCATTCACCTGTTTAAAATAAATAAATAAATAAATAAATACAATTTAAAAAAGCAAAAAGGGGACATTTAGTAAGAAAACTAGTTAGATTTGTAAGATGGCTGAATCATGTGATCCTTAAGACCTGTGCAGAAAAACAAATGTAGCAAAGAACAACGTCTATGCTCAAAACAGATAGTTTCAAGAACTATTATTAATAAACTGAATTACTAAATAAAATTAGTAAGCAATTATGAAAATGTACTTTCTTTCTTCTTTTTTTTTTACAATCTCAGCTGACGAGTCATCAGTTATCTTTTTTGACTGACTCATTTTTTCCATACATGATGCAATAAGCTGCCAGATTAAAAGCAAGCTGAAAATAAACCAGTCAAAGACAGACTTCAGGGCAGAGGGCAGCTAAGCTCCCTTAAGAGTCCATTTAGATTTAATTTCTTGCTCAAGGACATTTGCGGGGCAGATATTTGCTGACTTTCTAAACACAGTCCCTCCTTAATGTCATCATCATTATTCTGACAGCAGGAGTTGGCTGAAAACCCCTAGCCTCAGACTTGTTTCAGTTGTTGATGTGGCTAAACAGAAAGCTTGAAGCTGAAATACTAACTGAGAGAATCCTGTCCCCCCTCCTCAGCTCCCCGCTCAGGTCAGCCGGGCCTCCAGCCAGGATGAAGGAGACGAAGATCCCTTCTCCATCCTCCCCGCCAACGATGTTGAAGCCCAGACCTGTAGAGCCCTTGTGCAGCACCACCTTCCTTGGCTCCCTGTCAAATAGAGTGGCGATGTCAGGGTGAAGGGCGGGACAAAGAGTGTATAAAAGAGGCCAAATTTAAAAGAGACGTGGCCAAAACTGAAATAGAATTAGCATCAACAGAGAGTACAGAGTACTAGTTTGTTATGTGAATGATCCCAAAATGTCAAGTGTGTCTAGTTTAGGCAGCTACATGCAGCAGGCCTGCAGATGGTTTATTGTAGGCTCACTCTGTTTATATACTTGAATCTGAGAACTTTAAATAGAACATTTAAACGGTTTATGGTTAGGACACCACTCAGTGGTAGAAAACGATGATTAACCATATAATAACCATGCATAAAAACCATGCACAACACTGTTAACTCATTACAATAAAACAAGCAGCAACATGATTGGGTCCAAATGCCTGTCATCTATTGGCTACATCTTATGGAAATGTACACACGTGTCAGCACTTAAACACCCACTCGTATCAATGTACAATGAGCCGCCTCCTGCTCGACAGACCTGCTGAAGCTCTGCTTTAGCTTTACCCACTATGACTCATCCTCCAGGAGGCTATTCAGACCGCCTCAGTTTTAAGATGCTAGAGAGGCCAAACCGCTGCTACGGTCCAGGCAAAAGCCCTCTGAGAACACACTTCACACAAATGCAAACACACCCACACACACTCTAGGAAGCCCAGTCGACTCTCTCACTCTTTCACACACACATGCCGCACACACGCGCGCATACACGCACAGACTTTCTATACAGACGAACACATAAACACACATGCATGCACACAAAACACAATTTCCTCTCAACAGAAAACACTGCATGGTTCCCATTAGTGGTTTTACTCTCGCAGTACTCAGCCTGCGGTCGACAGGAACAATTCCTGCTCCATCCCTAATGGCTGCGCTCAAAGTTGCTGCTAAGACCATTTTCCCATTGATGGCAGCCGAGGCAGCATTCCAGACTTTCAGAATCATACCCATGAGCGACTGGAAAAATGCTGGAGACTCCTGAATAGTAACATAGTGCTTAAAGAAAGACTGCTATGCATTTTAAATGAAGTGAACTTTGCAGAGATGCTGAGTTTTACTAAGAGCATCACACAAGATAGATCAATATCCATATAGTAGACTCCTTACAAGTAATGTGCTTACAAAAAAAGATTCAGGGAAAGAGAGCGCGTGACTGTGCCGATGAGACTCATAACATTGCTACATTATGCTCCTAGTTTTATTCACAGCCTTTTAGAATTAGCTAAGTGATAATTGCCTTTGAATATGCTAAAACAACTCACTCGCCTTCACACAAGTCAAGCTTAAAATAACCTCACTTTCCATCTAAAGCTTTTCATCTCAGCTTGACAAGGCACACAGATCTCCATGGTTACCTGAGGATCCAGAACCGGTGCTTACTTCTGAAAGAGCATTTCCTAACTGTGCGTTCAGGCAGGCTCCTCACCAGCGACATGGAAGATGAGATGTTGACCGTGAACATGTTCGCTATGCCACATTGCTCATCTCAGCGCAGCATTACTCCCCGACCCCTCTTCCTGTCTGGCCTTCCGCAGTGAAGTGGAATACAGAATTAGAAACTCCTGGGATATGGTTCCCTATCTCATTCTTGTGTGATGTGATGGGAAACAGCTCCTCTTCGGGCTGTGACAGTTGCTCGCTCCCTATCACTAGTAAGGCAACACATTTAACCCTAACAGTCCCAAGCAAACAAAAAAAACTCTTCCATTCTACAGGAAGAAGCAAAAAAACCAAACAAAAAAAACACAACAAAACACTTTTGTCTTGCACCTGGAATAATTTGGATGGACTACAGATTATCTACGTTTGATCCTCTTTCACACAATCCCCTCGTTTCTGCTGTGATGCTACTGAAGGTTCAGCCCCCCTCCAATCCAGCACACCAGCATTCCTGTCTGTCAGCCTGGCCCGCCGGACACTAGGCAGATATAGTTCCAGAAGCTCCTCGCTAATTTGTCAGAGTAAACAAAAGAGGAGCTCATGGACTAACTTTCATGACTTTTAGGCCTTTGATTTGACACCCCCATAGTCTCTGTCCAGACAGTAAAGTCCTGTGGAACAGTTTTGACAGGTGCTTTTCTTAACAGTTGCTGCTGCTGCCCTCCAAGGAGGTGTGTGTGTGTTGCTTATCCATAGGATGTGAAGTGCTTGGTCAGTTACATGGAAAATGGGAGTGAATTCCTACAGTTTGAAAATGCAAGGGTCAAGTCCTCCCTTTCTATCACAAGATCTGCTCCCCCCACCCCCCTCCGCCTTTTTCATCCATGCCAGGAATGTAAACAGGTACTGAGCGGCAAAAAACCCTCTTCTCTCTGCCCAGCGGTTTCTTTAATTCAGAACCCACCCTCCCCTCCCACCGCTATATTATCCCTCTGTGCTTCGGGTTTCTGGCTGAGGCGGTTGTAGTGCAGTCCTAAAGCTCTGAATGGATATCTGGGCTGCAGGGTTCAGCAGGTCATGCTGCCCTGGACTCAGCCCAGTAATTGGCTTTGCTTGGCTGATTAATGGTGGACACTGCAGATGGATGCCATTTTCTCCACAGACAGGCACTACCTATTGCAGCACTTTATCTCTCCCCATCTCCAAAACAGATTACATCAGCGTGTGTTCACGGGGACGCACCATCTTCCCTCTTCCTTTTTTACTGTCTAAATTTTACCCATAGATTTTTCAGTATCCACCCCTTCTTCTTCGGGATCTGCTCTTTTCCTATAATTTGACAGGAAAATATTTATTCATTGCTAAGGTGATAGACTGTTCATTCTCTGTGCCTCTCACCGTGAGCGAGAATAAAATCTGAGTAATAAATGAACTAAGTTGGTAACTAAGCTGAATCTGCTGTGGTTCTTTTATTTTTAACCCCTCGTTTAACTCGCAAACCAAAGGTCATTGTGTTACTGATATCCAGATTCTCGAGAAAAAAAAAACAGTCAAAGGTTGTGTTTCCATGTGTGCAAGAGACACATAATGTTACTGATTAGCTCGGCTGCTTCGACAGCACTAAGGCTTCTGTATTTACACAGGCTGTGACTAAACAAAGAGGCCGAAGCAGGAGGCATTGTTGTATACAGTATGGGGAAAACATGCAAACTAAAAGTGAGAATGCATTTCAAAATCATGCCGTAAAGTTTCTGTTTCCATATTAACTTTACACAGAAGTCCTTAAGCTGAAAAACTAAATCAAAATATTTGGTGGGACTACAGCACCAATTCTCCTAGGTACACTTGCACATACTTTTTCAAAGTTCTTCCAGCAACTTTGAAAACTTTCTCGCAGTTTTGTGTATTTAGACTGTCTTAGTGCCTTCTGTCTCTTCGTGTGATCCCAGACTGACTCAATGATGTTGAGAACAGGGCTTTGTCGGGGCCACGCCATCTGTTACAGGACTCCTTGTTCTTCTTGTTGCTGCAGATGCTTTTTTTTCCCTTTTATTATTAATATTACTCTTGCTTTATGTTTGGGGTCTTCATCAAGATGCAGAATAAATTCAGTGCTGATCAAATGCCTCTAAACATGTAAAATGCCTAAAATGTTTGCACAGTAATTTGTATCCGCAGTAAAGCCTGACCGGGCTAGCAGAGCGTTGTTGCTTGTTTAGTCATCTGTGCCCTGTCACGACTCCATGCAGATGTATGTTTACACCAAATATGCATACTAAACAGAGGTTTTATCTCTTCTTGAGTCCAGTGTGGAAAGAAACAAGGATTCAAAGGATCTTCTGATTACAACATATAATATAACATATCTCCAGAAAGGGGGGTAATATCAGATGGAGAAGACGGTGTCGGGGACGTGTCTGTGATGACACCACTGAGGGGGATGTGCAGATGGGCAGAGGGCCGATATAAGCTCTGACTCATTCCTCACAACAAGTCTGCTCTACTTCTGTGGAAGCCTGTGCCTACTATAGCGTTCATCTAAAATAACCCTTCGTGTTTGGAGCCAACGAGGAAGCTTTTGGGATTGGAAAGAGGTGTCTGCCCTGTGCCTAATGGAGTAGAATGACGAGAATGATGAGATCGAGTGGTTTGTCACTCATGATGTCCTCAGAGAAAATGGCTTTTGATTCTGACATCCAAATGCATGCACAGTCGCCATATGTTGGCTGCTCTCACTTGCACAGTTGGCTTACAACTTGTCCGGTGTACTTGATCGATATGCACAGGTATGGCATGTGTCAGTGTCATAATTGCACACTGCACTTTAAGCATGGCACGTGTGTGTTGGTGTGTGTCAGCACACTGTGAGCAAACATGTCAGCATACAGTATGCATGTGTGATTGGTGCTGGCAGTACGGGTGATGAGAGGGGTAAGACCTGAGTGCATGGCCTGGTTTTCCCAGCATGCATATGAATCACGACAGCTGCAGCACTGTCTGCTGCTACGGGTCTGCTGCCCTGTACAGGATCAGGCTCTCTGTTTACATTCACATACATAGAGAAGCAGGCAAAATATTTCAGCGCTCCTGTCATCCACACTAGCCTTCAGTTCGACCCTTCCTTTCAAACACCACAAAGCATTTAGTTAGAGCATTACCACAGGACTACAGTCAGTCTCCTTTGCACTCACTGAAAGGCATATGTGTTACACAATATAGGTAAATTACATAAAAACAATGGTTTACACACACAGACATCAGTGCAGTCATCCATGAAGTGATGGAAAATGGACAAAACTGTGGCTCTAAAAAGAACTAAAAGGGAAAAAAAAATTAAATAAAATCAAACACCAGGAGGCCTTTTGCACATTTGATAATGCCAAACAGAAAAAAACAAATGCAAGCCATAAATAATATGTATATTAGAGTCTTCAGCAGTAACCACTAGCCAAATTAGCTCTGGCTGGAGATAGAGGCTTAGTTTTATCAATGCCTCCTGACAGATGGAATTGAGCAGCTTGTGGGAGCGTGAAGCCCTTTCGGCTGCACTCCTGCGGTGATGTGTTTGTGAAGAGCAGGTACGACTCCATTTTAAACTGCGGTGAACAAAGCACTACTGTTTGAGATTCGCACATATGAGCAAATTAGCAGGAAATCAAATATTGACTGAAAATGGGAGTAGACCGTTTAAAATATGAAGAGCACAAAAGAAAAAGCGGCGACAAAAAAAGAAGAAAAAAAAACGAAACAAAGGGCAATAACTAATGAGATTTTCTTTTCACTTGTTCTCTACTCCGTGTTCTGTTGATACTTGTTTCTTGTGAAGTTGTGAAAGCTAAAGTAGTGGTTCCAAATTAACCGAAAAAGCCTCGGCAAAAATTTACATGCAGACAGAAAACTAAAAGAATTCTCAACATAAATATCGCCTGCCTCGCCCTCCTTTCCCCCCTCCTCCCTTGGTTAATCTTCTCTACTGCTATTTTTGTGCACAGATGTGGCCCAACACACTACTGGTAATCCTGGTGGGTTATTTGCCCTGGCATTTTTCTAAGTGCCGAGCTACAGAGAGGAGGGTTAGCTAAGCAAGGTATGATGGACTAGGTTAGTACCTGCCAGAGAAGGGGAGTGGACCTTGGCACAAGGGAGCAGGGGAAGGACAGAAGCCTCTGTAGAGGGCCTGGGGCACCTTGCTGTCCCCAGGTTTGTGGATGACACTGTAAATAGGTTCAGCCCTGCTGTGGGGTACAGGAATCACAGTGAACGGGACAAGTGTAGGACACAAATAAAGCACACATACCAACAAAGATGTGACAAAATGCACATACAAGTCATGTAGACAGCTTGTACAAGGACATTACAAAGCGACGTAACACTCGGCCAGTAAGACAGTCGCTCCACAACACACATAGACACCCAAATGCAATCACACAGACACACACACACAGAGGGAATACAGCCTCTTCCCTAGAGCTGTGGGTTAAGCTGAGTCAAGCCCTCATGGGACACTCCAATCAACCCTCTATGAATGCTACTTCTGATCCAGTACTTGGATAGGAGGTCAAAGGGTGAAACACGCTCGTAACAAGTATATGATGTGACAAAAGACTTCTCTCAGCACACAGCTGCCACACACTGTCCAGCTATTATGTAGTATGCACCATCGGGGCCTCGATGAGATGAAAACTGCAAGCTAAGCAGATTCTTTTGTTAATCAAACGCTCTACTTTAAGCTACTGTAAACAGGTGTATCCTTGAAGCCACCACAACAACGCTTGTACAACAGGAACAAAATAGAGGCTACTGGGAACAAAATATATCCATGTTAAATTAAAATAGTTACATAATTTATAACCATGCTTCTTTAATACAACTACACCAGCAAATACCAGAAAAGACCAATAGCTGATCTCCACCAACAACCTGTGCTAAGACTTAAGCCAAAGCGTAAGCCAAAGCTACGCTCATACAGCCTTATGAATGTCAGGTCATAGAGGAGGATCATTCATGGAAGAAGCCGGTCTTTAACCTACCTTGTGAAGTCTTCCTCCCCCATCATGTGGCGGGGAACGGGTGAGTACCTGGACGGGGTGACTTGGGGTGGCGGGTACACTGGCTTGGGTTCCATTCCCCCCATGTAGTTGTGGCTGACGTGGTTGTCCACCATGGTGGGGAAGGCTGGAGGGAGGGCCAGGCCAGTAGGGGGAAAGAAAGAATGATTACAACACCTGTGCAACAGGAGGGCTGCACAAAACACAACTGCATAACGCTGGTTGATCAGATGTTACCGGCTCCTAAATGACAGCTTCATTACCACAACAAAACACTGCTTTTTCATGATGATATTTACCCGAATATTAGAGCAGGAAAGTTCCACTTTATTGCAACGTGGGTATGATTTTTGTGGCTCTGTGTGAACCAAAGTGGGAACACAATGAAACAAAGAAAATGGAAAAAAAATAAATAAATCCATGAGCAGATTAGAATACTTAAGGTGGACCTGTTATCTTCTTTCTAGCTCCATATATTTATTACTGGACTCTTACTAGACTGGCTTTGCATGATTCACAGCTCAAAATAATCCCATTGTTGGGTATCTTTTACTGGGGACTGGTGCAGCCCCTCACTTCTTCCTCTGTCTGAAAAGAGCTTCTCATTAAGCCTATTTTCTTCTGATTGGCTCTCCCTTGCAAACATAAGGTCAAAAAGGTAGGTAACTGATGCTGCTCTACCCACAGCCAGAGTTGTGTGTCAAAGATGACCATATTGAAGATGTCCTCTTTCCATATGTATGAGGAAAATCATAATAGATTTCCTTTAACCTTCTGTAGAGTACAACCAGAGATTAGTGGACACGTGATAGAGGCAATAATCCCTCTATGCACAAGAAAAAATCTTCATATACATCTCTCTGGAGTACAGATTATCGATATAAGACAGTTTGAATTATAAACGCTTCCAAACAAGTTTTTCTAACTTCTAGATTACTTTATAACTTGTCTGATCATCTGACTGCTTGTATTTCTGACCACATCTAACTTCTTATTAGCTTCTTTCCTGCATTCCCAAAGCTTAGCAATTAACTTGGTGAGAACGATGATATTATTAGGAGTAGAAATGTTGGCCAAAACTACAAAAATAGGACCCAGGTTTTCCTTTAAAGTACCACTGGGACATTTTTATTATAAGCTGGCTCAATTTTTTATGCGCACAGTGTCATCTATTGTTTCTGTTATATGTCTGTTGCAAAACCGGGAACTACCCCTGACTAATATGTGAAGGGATGTACCATATTTTTCTAAAAACCTGCTTCCTTGTGCATGCACATAGCAGACAGGTCACACGCATGAACAAACCACTTCTTCTGAATTTACATTTTTCCATGTTTAGCGTCAGCTGAGCGTGATAAAGCAAGTGAACCCCTTCACTTGCAAATCCAGAACCACGTCTGAATTCAAGGGTTAGCGAACTTAAACGCAGATGACTTCAAACATTTGGAACATACAAAAACCCTCGATAGCCCCATCTAATACTAAATCACTGTTGTGTGGAAATTTGAGATGCTGCAGCTCAAGATCGTGGGCTCTCATGAGCAGGTGGGATGTGAGAAACCATCCACACTCAGTGGGAGGCAGAGAACTGTGCTTGTTGTTGCTGTGGGAAGGATTGTGTGTCTGTGTGCGCGTGTGTTTGTGTGCACGAGCGTTCACTACATACACTATGTGGGTGTCTGGGCATAGCAGTTTTGGGGAGAGAACAGTGAACCAACAGAAAAATTCTGAAAACATCGCTGGTAAAGATGAAACTTTAAAAAAAATCATATGAAAAAATGACTCTTTACCTTACGTGAAACCTTTTATATAAATAAACAAATGTCCTCTAATTTCAGAGCTTGCTGATTATTGATTAGTGAATTTTGCACTTTTAGTACGACTACAAGAACAGGAAGAGGTAGATACGTACTGCTTGAGTAGTCTGGTGGGGCGTACATGTCATTCAAATGCACAGGTCCCGGCTTGGCCACCTTGAGGTAAACCATATCGGAGGTGTTCTTCAGCGCAGCTACTGCCTCCTCATGACGCACATCCTGTAGCACGATGTTGTTCACCTGAGTGCGACGATAGTCCAGAAATCAGAAGAGGGGGAAGAAAAAAAAAAAAATCTCTGTATCAACACCTGAAAGCCTTGTGTCTCCTGCTGCACTGTGACAACATTACGCATCACAGCAGTCATCACACCAGCCAACACAATAATGAATCATAGCTTGAAGGTATTATGAGATTTCAGTACATTTCAACAGCAAAGTGAAAGGTTGGTGTGCCGTGCGGTGATAACAGGGGTCAAAAGCAGTAGGTAGAGGTTTGAAGGATGCTCTGTATCTCTCTCTACGGTTTCTCTTTTAAGATTCAGGTCCCAGGAAATATGCTGTCAGTCAAAAGTTATACCAGCAGTTTGGTAACATTGAACCAATGTGCTCACTTGCAATAATACAACAGAGAACAGGAAATGAAGTCTTGAGCAATGCTTAAATTAATAATGGCATGTTTCTTGATCAGTCTAATGATCTGTAGCAGCATGCCACAGTGCCACCAGATCTGCATTTTAACTACTGATGTCTTTGAGATGACATTTTTCTTTTGTGTGCGTTTTTATGAAAAAAAATAAAATAAAAAATCCATTGCCTTGTAAAGGCCAATTCTCTGCCTTGCCTGCAACTACTTCAAAATGCAGCAGCAAGGCTTTCTGCTTGTTTAAGCAGACGTCACCCCATATCCTGTATTTTAAAAGCGATTTTAAATGTTTACTTTTCACTTTTACACCACATCTAGGTCTCATCCCCAGATGCGCTGCAGAAATGTTGACTCCACATGAGCCGGATCGCAGCTTTAGATCCTCAGGTGGGGGCCCTTCTGGCTGTTTCAAAGTGGAGGCTTAAATCTAAAGGTGACTTTGGGTTTCCCATCAGGGCCCCTCTGATTCGGAACAACAATCCTGAGGAGATGAGGTTTGCAGAATGTGGGACTTCTGAATGTTTATAGACTTTATGTGATGTCTTTTTAAAATCTTGTTTTTCAATTTCATTTTCTTTTTAAATATGATCAAAATGTTCTTGTTGTTTGCTCAACCTCGCTTTAATTTCATTTAGCTTTGTTTGGCTTTTTGTTTTAATATACCATGAGTAATACCATATCTTATACATCAGTATCCTGCTTCTTGTGTTTGTCAAACCATTCTTTCTTTTTTATTTTGTGAAAACCTATTATTATTATTATTAATGTTATTAGTAGTAGTATTAAATAAAATGTTTCAGATAATTTAATGTTTTAATATTAGACAAAGATAACCTGCGTAAATACAAAGTGC
>VOQK01043172.1:17004-30806 GCA_015052645.1 Benitochromis conjunctus | reverse complement strand
GTTTATAGCAGGTTCTAAAACGCTTCACAAGGTTAAAATGAGTGCAGGACCCGAGTTACACACTGAAAGATTTCAGAGAGTAATTACCAGTACACTACATGTGCCTGTTTCTGCCTCCTACTAAATTTAAAAACGCTGCTTGGGGTGAGTGTGGGAGAGAGGGAGGAACAAGCTAGGAAAGAAAGGTCTTCAGATGAAATGTTAATACAACACTGAAGCTAAAGAGCGATGTCTAAAAGCACTGACACTGTAGGGTGGCAGCAGACAAGCAAATAAGTGGGCTTTTATAGTTTAATCAGTACATGATACTGCTTCATAAGGGTTTAAACTATGAAGCACAATAAAGCTTGCAATAAAACACAGTTATGTTAAATGTTAAAACCTGGAAACAATCAAAAATAGATATAGACTTGAATGAAGTCATCCAAAGTTAAGGATGACACTTTTTTTTATTAGGTTGGGAATCTGTGTTTCTGACTCAGATATCAGACCACGAAACATGCAAAATTACTTCGACTGCAAATCTTTTTTCAAAAAAGTGTGGGGCGTTGTGTTAAGTGTAAATAAAAACAGAAATACAGTGATTTTCAAACAATTTAAACCCTATATTTATTTGAAAGTAGTAGATGATAAGTGATAAAAATTGGTCAGCTTTGCTGTTTTCTGAAAAATGTATATCTTTGGTTTGAATTTGATACCAGCAACGCATTTGAAAACAGCTGAAACATGGGTGATAAAAGACAAAACCTGCACGTTAATTAGCTTAAAATTTCAGGTTATTAGCTTAGAATTTTGAGTTAGGCGTCTCAACATAAATTAAATATCAGAGTTATGTGGCACAGCGGAACAAAACTGCGATAATAATATGAAATCGAGAAAATACCTTGAAATTTCACGTTATTAACGCAAAATTTTGAGTTACGCATGGCATTCTTTTTCCAATAGTACAATAAAGCTTCCACACAACTGTGGTCTGATGACTTAAAATTTGAAATTTGTTTTATAAATGATGATGGAGAAAAGAGTGAAAGCTTTTGATCAGTGAACATTTCAAAAATCAGTACCAGTAATGGGGGGCATTAGGGCTAAAAGCCAGAGTAGTTTCCCCATGTTTGAAAGCACCATTACTGCAGAACAATATATCCCGGCTTTAGAGCATCATATGCTGCCATCCAGCCATCCTTTTCAGGAAAGTCCGTTCTTATTTTACCAAGACAATGCCAGACATTGTTATCACAAACTAGAGCAACATGGCTCTGTAAAAAACAAAACAAAAATGCTGCAGTTTGAACTTTATGTTTCCTTTTTACTCATTTTTAATTAAATATATAGTTTAAATTATAGGTAAATCACTGCAAAACGTCACGACTTCTTTTAAGAACAGGGTTACATTTGAACTTAAACAGCTGCGTGATATTTTTGTATAAAACTAGACTGGAGACGGTAACAGCTCCTGCAGGTGCAATGGTGAAAAATGGTATCCATCTTGCATTAACATTCACACTAGATTTCTAAGGAAACACATGGACACAGTGAATGCTGTTTCATCCAGATTACACACTGCTTTTCTTTTTCTTAGACAAGCTCATAGATAAACCCCTCCTTGATCTGATGAGGAAAATTCCAAGCCTTAGACTAAGCCTTTCAAGATCACAGTTAGAGGATCCAGCTCAAGACCTCTGGACGTGGAGCACACGCAAATCCCATCCGTTAATGCTCTCTGGGTTGCTGTCGCACGAATGGCAAATCAAATCAGACCGAACAAAATCTCATCAGACAGATGTAGAAACCAATGATACCGATAAATCAATGCGACTGTAAAAAGACGCACAAACACACATATGCACAAATTTCCGATCGAGGCCTGAAAGCTCCCAAGTCGTAATCACCTATGGGAGTGTTTTGGAACGCCCACCATGTCTGTGCATTCATTTAAAATGCCACAACCACTACAGAGACATGTTACAAACAACAGGTCTGGCGAAGCGTTCTGGACTCAATCTTGATGCTAATAAATAAAGTAAAATCCAATTAATATTTAAAGCTAATCATAGCCACGGAGTTGGAGAACACACAAAGACAGATTGAAGCCCGCAGGGGGAAGAGTGAGCTTTCTGACTGATGCTCCCAGTAGACTGAGGTCTCTATTTTTCTCAGATTTAAATTCAAAAGCTCTTGTTTTAAAGAATGTTCTTATAATCCCAGCAGAAATCATCCATAATTAAACTAGCAAGCTCATGACAAAAGCAACACGATCATTCCCTAAATAGATGACAGAGAAAAAACAAATTAATGTGCCATCATTACGTCTTGGGGTTGCCTAATGATTTCTTCGCATATACATGAAATGTTCAGGGCTACAGGAGCCATTCAAAAGTGTCAATGATCCAGCTATAAAAAGCCAGCTCATACAATTCTCAATGACTGTGCAAGGTTATTGCTTTTCATGCTAGCATCCCCAAAACATGAGTTGTTATGAAAGCTATAAGCTACAAGGATGTTGGGCGTGTGTGTCACTGCCCTGCTCTCTCTGCCTGTGTTATAGGTAGTGGGGGAAGGGGAACGTTCACTTTTCCCTAGCTAGGATGAGCAACGGTGGGGCGGGGGTTATTGTGGGTGTGCATTTCTACCCATGCCGTGCTATAGCTCGTTCATCGGATGGGAAGCGCATATATAGGCCATTCACATGCCTGTTTTAGGAGATGGAGGGACAGATGCTTGTCCACAGTGTCAGTGCCTCTCCTGCCTCTCTCTCTGACAGCACCACCAACTGCCTCCTCTTACATAATCCCCTCCCCCTTCTTCGGGGCTGCTGCCTGCATTTATTGGCTTATTTCTCTCTTTTTTAACCTTTGCATTTTTACCCCACTAACCCCCGCTGCATGTCCCATTCCCTGACTCATTACCCACAATTCCAGCTATTTTTATTTCAATGAAGAAATGTAAGAAATGCAGACACTCCTATATTCAAGCCACGAATGCCAGGTTGGATACGCTTTTTTGCAGAGTTTTTATGCTGGCACATATTCACACGATAGAACAAGAAAGCAGGGATCCTTCGAAAGGATAGCACAAGACAGGATTCGACAGAGGGTTGTATCCATCAATGGTGCTGTTTCAACAGGATAAGATCCCTACATGAATCACGATGCAGTCGAAAGAGATTTTTCATCAAGCAGATGCTAATTTGCTCCCGTTGTAAGTTGAATATTGAACAAATGTGCTGGAAAACCAGGGGGTAACACTGACGGAGAGTAAAATTCTCCATGTAACAAATAAATGCTTACATAATCACATCTGCTTTGAGCTTTCAAACGTGTGAAACATGAAATACGCATGACTGATCTGGATGCAGCTGTATTGCAATAGATTTAAATGGAACATGAACGAGACAGAAAATGTCCATTTTTCGTTTTTCGCCTCCTCAAAGCTAAAGCCTCTCCTCCACTGTAGTAATCTGCTAATATCAGCCAGGTTGCAGCTCATACGAGGGCTCAGCTCAGGAGGAGCTTTTTTCCACTGTGCTGCTGATATTTCAGCCTCCATTTTCTTCTCACCTTCCTCACTTCTTCCTATTCTTCTTCCAAAACCAGGATCAGACACAACAGGGGGTGAAATACAAATAATGCAGTGGCTCAACTTGCCGCAAATACAGGACTGCACAGCCACATACTCATGCACAGCAAGATCCATTCCATGAATCTCATGCTCACCGAGCAACCCTTCCCCCACCCAAGCTCAATCTCATGCTCACATACATGCACCTTCCTTAATTAAAGACTGTGCTCCTGAAGCTATTCTGACCTTCCATCAACTGTGATTTACAAATACATGTAAATAAATGGAGGCAACAGACACAAAATGGTGCACATGTAAAGAGGCAGTTTCATTCACACTGTGCGACACATAAGACAGGCAGCTTTTAGATTGCGTCTCATTCTCTGTTTGTATTACACAACACAGTCGTTTGTGTTGTGATGCTTTGAAGCACAATGGCCTGAAAAAAAAATAAATACAGGGACTGACATCAGAGATCGATCTCATCATCCCTTCCTCTACTCTAAGCTAATTAGACACCTCTCTGAAAAACCTGTTTCTTACATCTAATTTCTTTAAGTCAGCTTGTCATGGCAGGGTATACCAGCTAGAGAGGTGATTCACAATAATTGCAAACTGCCTCTCGGTGCTGCTTCCATGAATGAAAATGCACCATTTCTTTGGCCTGTGGTAACTGCATCAGCATAAGCCTTTGACGACACACACACTTGGTGTGTTAAACCTATAAGCATTAGTCATCTGCGCCGAATCCAAAAATGAAGATCATCTACATGTATGTGCCGTGAAGCTAGATCACTTCTATTCTGCTCTACAATGCAAAATACACAAGCGACAATTGGGAAAGTGAGGGCTTGAGAAGAATACTAAATCTGAATTCTCTTCCTTAAACCAACAGCTTCAGCCGGCACATGATCATTTCTGTTTTACTATAGCAACAGCTCCTCTGATCTCCCTCGTCAGGTCCCACGAGCCTGAGCTATGTAACAGAGTGAGGAAGAGGAATTACCTGGTCATACCACTCCCGGTTGGTGCAGGTGCACTCGGGCCACCATCCTCCTTGTCCACTGGAGTTGTTGCCATTTACTTTGGGGCCACCCTTGGATTGGCCCTTTGGGTTGGGGCCTCCAGGGCCCCCACCAGACATAACCTTGCCCTTACTTCTCCCTAAAGTGCCCCCTCCTCCTCCCATGCTTCCACCTCCCCCTGAGGCTGGAGGGGGTAAGGTCTGGCCTCCACCATACCCAGGTGGGTATCCATAGGGCTCGGCCTGCCAGTCTCCTCCATACGACGGGGCGTCCATCCTACGCAGGGCAGCCATACGGGTCACCTCATAACATTCTGGGCACTTGCAGCAGTGGTGGTGTTTGTGCATGCTGGCTGTGCTGGCTGGGCTGACGCTGAGATGAGCGGCGTGGCACTCTGTCTCTGCTGCCTCCTCAGATCTCACACAGCACGCTGTGATCGGCTCACAGAGCGCTAATGCCGATGGAAATAACACTAATCACAGGAATTTCTACAGATTTTCCCTTCTCGTCAAATCCTCTCACTCTCCAGTTTATTCCTTCCGGACGCAGAAAAAAAAGAACGGACTGAGAGGAATGGGAAGCAGCGACAGGAAAACAAAAATACAAAATGGGCACGTAGTCTTTGTCCTCTTGACGTTGAAGATCAAAGGAAATATTTAAAATATTGTATACCGCCACACAATCAGAGACCAGCCCTGATGATAGAAATTTCCTCTTGCTTCTCTTGGTTCACAGTGATACGCATATAAATTCATAGATATATAGATATTTTTTTGTTTATATATCATATATATTTACACACACAAATACATATAAAAATATTAATATAAACAGACAAGCACAAATACAGATATGTACAAGGATAAATGTATATATATATAAATATCTATATGCGTGTGTACAAATATATATATATAGATATATAAACAATATGTATAAATAAATGATATCCGCAGATGAAAATCTTCAGTTAATTCTTGGTATCTTCCTGTTCTTGTCAAAATCTCACGGATTTTTTTTTTCCTCCTGCGTTGAAAATCGTTGTCTTTCGCTCTCTGTCTCTTTTCTCAGCCTGCAGAGAGGAGCTGAGCACTGGATTGCCTCTCAGCCAGCTTGCCCTAGATGTGGATTATTCAGAGGGATGTGAGCTAGCAAGAGGGAGATAGTGAGAGAGAGATATAGAGCAGGAGAGAAAGAGAGAGAGAGAGAAGCAGGAAGGGACGGAGGGGGTGGGGAGGGGGAGATATGTAGCAGCATCCCTCTAGCACCTCAGCCCTGACAGCCACAGCCAATCAACTTGCAGCGCCGCCATCAGCAGCAGCAGCACCAACAGGACTGAGCGCTTCAGTAGCTGCTCTTAAAGGGACCGCAGCACCCAAACCTCGCCGCTTCCTGCCTTGAGTGAAAAGGCACTTCTTCCCTAATCAAAACACAATAAAACATTGTGTGTGTCTGTGTTTTTTTTCCCCCTCTTAATATTTTAAAGAGAAAAAGGTCAGGAAGTCACAGTCTGCAATCTGCCAATGCAGACCTCAGCCTCTGATCCGCAAATTCTGAGTCTAATCCATGTTTTCATCAGACCAATGCAGCTGAAATCCAACTTGCAATGAGCACCCCTGTCATTCTGATCACTGGTCATCTCCATGGTCATCCTTAGTTCAGCTGCAGCCTGAACAGCTTTCTTGTCAACCTCGGGCTCTGTGTCACAGCACACATCTGTAAATAATCTCGCAGTGGAAGTAGGTGCAAGAGATGAAAATCCCTTTTCTCCTCAATATCATGGCTCTCAGCAGAGGATGCATTCGAATCACGCTGCATTACTTTAAAGCGTTCTTTCGTTTCAAAGCAGCACCGCTGTTGCATTATTTTAATGGCAAGTCCTGCGCGTGTGCAGGACTGGGTCAAAAATAAGCACGGCGAGGGAAAAAGTGCACTCCTGAAGCCTCGTGTAAGAACCATAGGGGAATTATTTCATGTTCACAATGACGACATCAACACATGTGTACGAAACCAACAAGATTACACGCTCGGGCTTTCAAGTGGGTGGAGGAAGAGATTGAGAATGAGAATGTGTGAGCGGAAAAAAAAAAAGCACAAGTGAAAGAGAGACTATATGGCTTTCATGTATCTGTGGCAGTTATATTTTCAGTAATGCGATAGGACTACATGTGAGAAATTTTAAATGCTTGTGAACTTATGGGCTGATCACAGCTAGATGCAAAACATCCTGACACTGAGGGTGAAGGTTTTTTTGTGAACTAAGAGGGAATATTACGGTGTCGCCATTAAAGCCCTGTATACATGCATTATTAATGAAATGTGACGGGGAACAGAGCTGGGTGTGTCTGCATGGGGAGAGGGTATATTTATACATAGACTGCATGTTACAGTGCATATACATTAAAGCAAGAAGCCTTTCAAGTGTGTTGATTGACACCATATTGCCATATTGCAAATTTGACATATATAATAATATATCTGTGCAACCTTCCTATTAAACTGAGCAGGACTTTGAGGGCAAACTGCATTGTGTTGCAGCCCTACCAGGAGGCACACACAGCAGGCTCAGCCTCACTTAATTACATGCAACGGTAACTCACTTCATTATAATGATATCCTCACACTCTAACCTACAGAGATTGTTTTTCTAGCAAAGAGCAAAAAGAGGCATTTTCAAACAGCTGCTGAAAACCAATGTATGAGTTACATCGTAGGATGCGCAGCCACATAGGCCGCTGAATCCAATCAGGGTGGCGAGGCGGGGCTTTGAGGCAGCAGCTTGAAAGACTAATGTAAGCATATCGATCACAGCACACATGACAGATCACATGTTGTAAGCATCCTTTCCTAAAGTCACTCTCTCCTGTCTCTCTTATAAACTGTCCACACTGCATTTACCAGTCAGTGCAATCATGGGGTTTGCAGTAAGAAGCTGTATATATATGAAGTAGTCACTTAAGGATAGATTAGGATTTATTTTTTTTAAGTAGGTATGGGCAGAAAAAGTTCGGGACAGGAAAAGAATAGTCACAGATTGGTAATCATGCACAAACAAACACATGTTACCAGTTCACATATGCAGACAAATTATAGTACCTCAAGGAAAAGAAAACTGTTTCAGTTCCACATTATAGATGGGAAATATAATTTAAGAGCTTCTTTTCTGTATAAGTACAGAATAGAGAATTAGTACAGGAAAATACAGGAAAAGTATTTTGCATGAATTAAATTGTACCGGGCAAGAAATGTCTTGATGGTTAAAGTGCTGTCTGTGCTGATTGTGTAAAATCTGTGCACAAGTTACAAGTTTAGAAATGGAGAATAAAGGACACATTAGTGAATACGGTGTAATCAAATACCATAGCCCTGGATTAAATGCAGCATTTGCGAAGAGTAAGTTATATATAGGTCGCAGCAGATGGCCTCCCCTCCCTGAGCCTGGTTGTGCCAGAGGTTTCTTCCTGTTAAACGGGAGTTTTTCCTTCCCACTGTTGCCAAGTGCTTGCTCATCGTCTCATTGTTGAGGTATTATTGTAGGGTCTTTACCTTACAATATAAAGCACCTTGAGGCGACTGTTGCTGTGAACTGGTGCTACATAAATAAAACTGAATTGAACTGAATTAAATGTGTCCAAAGTGTGTAAGAAAATCCTTGTTAATATTGTGCTCAGGCAACCAGCATTAGCTGATTTATGGCTGAAACTAAGACTGTGACCTCTGACCCTCTGCTGGCAAATGATAAAAAGGACCTTTGAGTTATGAGATAAAGGAGGAACACATAATTGGCTTTTGAACAGAGATGCTTCATTTCATCTTTCGGCACCCCCGACACAATCATCTCAGCATCAGCCTTCACAGCTCTCTTATTACATAAACCCACCTGGACACCCTGTAACAAACACACGCTATCATAACGAGCATTACAACCCCCCCTCTCAACCACTGCACGGACCATCTATTGAGCTTTTCAGTCATTTCTAGGCATTTCTCAGAGAAGCTATGTGACTGCTCCTTCGTCACCTGACCGGATGGAGCACCATAAAAGGACAATCGGTAGTGAGGCAGTCTTAAAGGGGCAGCTCCCAATCAACACATAATAAGATCTTGTACTGTAGCCTTAACAAATTGTAATAGGGGATGAAGAAACAAGTCTCTCAGGTATCATTACATCCACTGAAAGGAATTCCCAGATTAAAGAAGAATATGTGATATATATTTTACTGGTTTCACTGACAGATGATGTGTTGATGGGAGGCAAGTGAATCGCACAGGGTGAGAAGACAGCAAGTCAGTCAATCTAATTCAAATGAGTGAGATCAGTTAAATTCGCCACAATGCTCTCCCAGCATTTCAGAAGCAGAAAACTGAGGCAACATGCCTAAGACTCCTATTAATAGGCCTTAGTGGCAGAGAACAGCTGCTCCACCACACACATGAAACTCCAACTGATGAAATAATGAGAGAGAGAAGCATACACATGGAGATACATGAAGAAGACAGGAAAAGAGGAGAGTGAGAGATTTTATCAGAGCTGCACGGATAAGGAACAGTGTTTATGCAGATTTTGTACATGCATAAAGAAGAGGGAGGAAAGCGAGCAATAAGAAAAGAAGGTTCAAGTAGGAGGTTATAGGATCAGGTGAAAGTAGCTGATAAAATGTGATGAAGGTGGTTGAGGTCCACTACAGATGCCGTAACAGAGGAGAAACCGAGCTAAGGTGCCCTGTGTGTGGGCAGAAATGCGATGACTAGAGGGGGCATTACTGAAGCATGGTGCTGAACAGAAGGGGAAGTAAAAATAGAGAGAAGAAAAACAGAGAGATGCTGAGAAAACAACAAAGTGCTTATGCATCCGTGAGTGCATGGGAATGCAAAATAAACTGTGTAATTACCCATCCACCTTGCCACAGAGTGCAACGCTTCTGAAATCACTGTGCTTGCTGAGTGTGCATCATCACGAATGTGCTCAGAGCATGTACGGCGTGAGAGCCGAAGAGAGGGAGATGGAGGGAGAAAGACGAAAGAAAACAAAGACGCAAATTAAAAGAGGAATGAAAAAGACGGGATAAAACATAGAGAAGAGCGAGGGGAGAGATAGATATAGAGAGAAAGAGAGTCAGAGCAGTCTGTAGGGATGCAGGCGGGGGAGGAATGTGGTTTCCATGGCAACCCGCGGAAGGCTGAGCTCTGGGTGTCCGTTCCAGCTCTGCACTGCACCGGCCCTCGCCTCTCAGCCGCCTTGCTGTGTCTCTCCAGCCTCCCCCACTATAGCTTTCTCTTTACACCCCCATTCTCTCCCTTACACTCCCTCCCTTCCCCTGCGCCTCCTCATCTCCCTCCTTCATGTGAAAGAGGGAGTCACACACACACACACACACACACACACACACGCACACACACACACACACACACACACAGCTCCATATTATCCATACCAGAATCAACCTGTACTGTCACTGTTTTATTATGCAGTCATTATCATACAAGCACAATTAATCCATGTGCTCGCAGCCTCAGCCTGCATCACCTCTTTTAGTGGTCCAAGTCCACTAATCCTAACGCCCCCCTCACATACACCCACACACATACACACACCCACCTACTGCACTAGTTCTGGGCTCAGCTGAAAAGCCAACGCCTGCAGCCACTGTGCTGCCATGTGCCTCTGGCCGTGCTGTAATGGGGAAATGCATGTGAACACGGCGGCCTTTAACAGCACTAAGGAACATGGCAGCCTACTGAGACATATCTCTCACATGAAAGATGAGGACTGAGCATGTTGCTCGTGTAAGCATCAGATGAGCCACAATCCTTTAAAGAGACCGTTTGGCATTTGGAGAAGCATCATTTTGGTATCACTTTTGGCAAGAAGCTTATCTACTGTTTTGCCAAAAGTTACAGCACAATAAAGCAAAGAGGTGCCAGGTAATTAGCTTCTTTTAGCAGGACTGAAACCAGCACATTTAATTTTTTAGATATAAACAGAAATCATAATCCACACAATGTAGTTTTTACAATTTGTTTTGCGTGAAGATCAAAGAAAGAGACGCAAGGTGTTAATCTGTGAAATTTATAGATGTTGATAAGATGGATTTTGTGACATTTTGACAAGCTAAGCCAGTTTTTTCCCCACTGTTTCTAGTCTTAAACCAAAGTAAACCTCATATCTAATAGACAGACATGAGAGCAGTATTTGCCTTTTACCTCATAGCAGGCTAGGTAAGCATATAGTACTTTGGCCTTTTGTTTATCCATCTGACAACATGTGCTGCACTTTTGTTAACTCATAAGAAGGGCTGACATCCAAGGTTGAGTCAGCAAAAAAAAGTAAAAAAAAAAATAACCCTGTTTATAGTCAGTCTATATTCTAAATCAATGCATTTTGTAACTTTTGTCAAGACATGCTCACTTACAGTACAAGTTGCACGTATACCAAGTGGTCAACATCTGATATTGGCTAATAAGAGACCAGAGGAAGTCTTTCTCTGGTGGGAGAAGTTTCACCTCTCAGTGTACTGTCTAGAAAATAAAGGACTAAGCAGAGCAATTAAAGATGGCTTTCGGGAACCAGTAAACGTTCCCCAGCAGTCAAATGTGGTCAGGTTAGTCCAAACTTAGAGACTGTGGACAAGAAGTCAATAACTACATCCTTAAGCTGTTGAGCTAACACTGATACGATAAGCTCTGTTAAACTGCTGATACAGAGAACCATGTTTCTCTTTGAATATGTCATAATTGTGTTTTGGGAGGGTGACTGCGAGTCCAGTGTTGTGGGACGTGAGCGGCCGGAGTATATTAAGAAATGTACGACAGGGCAGATCACGTTACTGAAATCAACCATAAAGTGTTTAAATGAGCTTACTTTACTTTTTACTGTGAAGCACCGTAGTCTGACATAAAACTGTGTGAAAAAAAAAGAGATATCATAGTGAATAACGAGTGACTAAGAAAACGCTGATTCAGGGACAGCATATATTGCACAGTCTTAAATTACTTATTGAAATCTTTTTTTAAATCAGCCCATAGCTACAGTGAGATCCTCAGCATGGTGAATTATACGACCACATATTTTAGGCCTTTAAGAGTTTTATGATATACTATTAACCACGGTGTTCCGTATTACCATAATAAAAAGCTCAATAACTGTCGTGGAAATTTTGTAAGCATCACATCATCAGTGTCACAGAATCGTCTTTCTGATGTTTAATGGGATCACTGAGGAAAAGTTGAGTTCATGAGAGTCCATGGAAGCAAATCTTTGCTTTGCGTTACTCACCTTTGGCACGTCGACATGAGAGCGAGCCACCAAACCGGAAACTCGCTCCACTTTTTGAGGGCTGCTCCTGCTGGTCACTCGGACCCGGGACACACTCTCTCCCTCTAGATCCTGCAGTGGACACACAGCATTTGTTTTTCAGACAAGTAGCATAAAAATATCGTCTTGCAATAACATGGACATACTTGTGGATACCAGAAAATATAATCATATACATTAACTTTCAAATGGCATTAAGTAAATGATGCTCTTTCTTTCTGGTCATTCTCCACTGACCTCTGACATCAACAATGCACTTTTCCCCAGAGAACTGCTGCTCACTGGATATTTTCTCTTTTTTGGACAGTTTTTGTAAAACCATAGAGATGGTTGTCTGGGAAAATCCCAGTAGATTGGCAGTTTTTGAAATTACTCAGCCCAGCCTGCCCAGCAACAACAACCACGACACATTCAGAGTCACTTAAAATCACTTTTCTTGTCTATTCTGATGCTCTGGTTGAACTTCAGCAGGTCATCATGACCTTGTCTACATTTCTAAATGCACTTTGTTGCTGCTATGTTGGCTGAATAGAGAGTTGTGTTAGCGAGAAGTTGAACAGGCAGGCCTAACAAAGATAGTGAGTTTAGTTGAATATACTATAATATCATTCATAATAAATCCTATAAAAAAGATGTGAAAAATGTTGTACAGATTTACAAATTGTAGTACTAATTTAACCAACTCTAAATGCTAAATATGAAAAATTCACACTGAAATCTTTTTGAAAAGAAAAAAATGGGACAATTGCAAAACTCAAAATTTTGAAGTGTGCATCCATTAAAAAAAAAAAAAAGTGTTGTTTTCTGTTTTTTATAAAGTATTCAGAGTAGATTACATGTCTTGTAATCCAAACATCACATTACTGATCCTAAAAATGACCAATAATTTTTTTGTCAGTAACTGCATTTGTAAATATTTTGACAACGAATAAGTTAGCTTAGTTTAGCATAGCGAGCTAACAGCTAGTCTGGCTTTGTCTCAAGTATAAATTTATCAACTTACCTCTACAGTTGATCAACACAGTATATCCTTTTTTCCCTTCTTTTTCTTTTTTAATTATTTAGTGTGTCAAAGAAGCTTCCTGAACCCTAAGCAGGCCTTCCGACACACATTTAACAGTACCAGGCTAGCTATTTTCCTAAGTCTTTGGGTTTATGCTAAACAAAACTAGTCACCTACTGGCTCTTGTATCATAAAGAGAAATGAGCACAAGCATCCTATTAGTGTTCTGCAAGGAAACAAGTTTGATTATTACACTTTTTTAATGTAATGACTTTAAATACTTTTTAAATTTAAAGAACAGCCAGGGGCGACTCCCAATTTTGTGAAATAACATTGTGTTGTAGAAAGAGTAGCTTTGGAAAATCAGAAAGTTAAGAAAATAATGCAGCACAGAACTGTTTGCTGTAAAAAGGGTTAGATGGTAGAGGAGCACAAGACGTGCGCAAGACACAAGACTTTCTGACAGCCAAAGTTTAGCAAATATATTATAGGAGAAAACTAAATACAGTGCCCTAACCCTGTAACAGAGCTGCACATAGACCCAATAAAGACCCCTAATGGACAGTAGAGGGCAGCCTTTAGAGCAGGCCCCAGTTTTTCAAATTCATTTCAAATTCAGCTCTTAACTGTCTCCTGATGGCTTTAAATTAAAATGAAAGCTCCTCTTTTGCTCAAGTTAAAAAGATATATATGTAATATATATATATATATATATACATACATATATATATATAAAAATTACATATATTAGACATATATTAGATGTCTAATATTATCCATACCAGTATACACCCAGGATGTGGGTGTATATATATATACACCCACATCCTGAAGCATCCGGGCAGCTGTACCCGGCATCTATGTAACCAACAGGAAGAGAGTTGGAAGGCAAAATTCAGCC
>VOQK01043172.1:0-11472 GCA_015052645.1 Benitochromis conjunctus | reverse complement strand
TCTACCTCCCATGCCTCACTCCAATACAGGATCAACTCTTACAATAAAAATTTTTTGCTTTGCATCTGTGTCTGCGTCTGCTGGTCTGGGTATTTTAGAAACTGCTGATCTACGAAGATTTTCATGCACAACTATCTCTAGGGTTTACACAGAATAGTCCGAAACGGGGAAAGTATCCAGCGAGCTGCAGTTCTCTGGGTGAAAATGCCTTGTTGATGTCAGAGGTCAGAGGAGAATTGTCAGACTCCTTGGAGCCGCTAGAAAGACAACAATAACTCAAATAAGAACTTGTTACAAACAAGGTACGCAGAACAGCACCTCTGAATGCACAGCATGTTGAACCTTGAAGTAGATACGCTACAACAGCAGAGGACCACAGCTGGTGCCACTCCTGTCAGCTACAAAGAAATAGAAAAGATTATTGGAAAATGTTGCCTGGTTTGAGGTCACGTACTGATGCAAGGTAAGAATTTGCCATAAACAACATGACTTGTATCAGTGGCTCAGACTGCTAGTGGTGGTGTGATGGTTAGGGGGATATTTTTGCAACACTTTGGGCCCCTTAGTACCGATTAAGCATCGTCTAAACATGATAACCTACCCAAAAAAGTAAACAAATCAAATCATCTCAAACTGGCTTCCTGAACATAATAAAGCACAAACAGCTTCCACGGTCACCAGGTCTCAGTCCATTGGGATGTGGTGGAACAGGAGACTCACATCATGTATGTACAGCCCACAAATTTACACTAGCTCTGCAATGAGATGTTTCTTGTTGAATCTATGTTACAGTTAAGTGAGTTCTGAAGGTAAATGGGTGTCCAAACCGGTACTAGCAAGGTATACATAGTAATACCTGGTGAGTGCATAATTGGATGTTACATGAGTTATTGCTCATGTAACATCCATGACCCATCGAACGTGCACTATGACCCATGGAACGCGCGCTATTACCCATGGAACATGTGGCTATGACTCATCAAACGCTCGCTATGACTGATGGAATGCGCGCTATGACCCATGGAACGCTTGCTATGACCCATTGAATGCGCGATATGACCTATGAAACGTGGGGATATGACCTATCGAAAGTGCACTATGACCCATGGAACACGTGCTATGACCTATGGAACGCGTGCTATGACGCATGAAATGGGCGCTATGACCCATGCAACGCACGCTATGACCTATGGAACGCATGCTATTAAAAAAATATTTTCAAAATATATTCATCCCCAAAATGCTAACCTTAAGTAATTTGATTACATGTAAATTTTCCATGTAATTTTATACATCGGTGTAATATAAAGCATTCAATTTAATGGAATCTTGACTAATCTGAATATGTTAATTATTATTTATATGACTAAATAAAGCTATAAATTTCTGTTGCATTTTATTCAAAATTTATGCTTCATGTTTATGAAGGTAAAGAATCATTTGTTTCCTTTATATAGCAGCTATGCCGCTTTCTAACTTTTAGCTGTATAAAACTAATCTAAAGATGGAATATAGGAAGTGAAACTAAAGAGCTCCACTAAAGTAACTCCACTTGTGTTCTTGCTCCAGTTCTACAGAGCTAGATAGATGCTGAAGTACTGAGACCACAACTTTACCGACATCTGCACACAGGATTTCAGGAGTGTGCAGGTATAGGACCATGAGGTGACACGGGAACTTCAGGCTGCGCATTTACAAATATCAAATAGTTTGAAGTTATTGTTTAATAATAGTTTGGATTTCAACATTAAAATGTATACAAATGCCAACTGCAGTCAATTACTTTTTAAATAAAGTCAAATCCAGCCCACTTTACCAGCTCTAAAGAGTAAAACTAATGCAAAGCCATCACTATACATCTTATTGAGGTGTTTACATTTCAGGAGGAAGAAGATTCGAGACAATGAACCGCCAGTATTGAACCACCTTTAGGTTACTGGGGCTAAAATTCAGCATTTTTCTATGTATGCTCACAGTTGGATCTTTCACATTTACTCACACAAATTCTCGTGTAGGTCAAGGCAAGTTTCTGCACCAGAACTGCAGCCTGCTGTAGGGTGGTTACATTTTATTCATTCAAATGTAGCACAGTCCGCTCTGAGACACACTTCTTGAACTGTTCTAACAACATCAGCTCACGTACTGTTTGAAAGTCAGTAACTTTGCTTGGTACACCCCATCGGTCAAAACAAACTCAAAAAATTTGTATAGAGGTTCTCGTTATGTTACAAGAGAGCAGCCTCAGGCACCAACTCATGAGCTCTAAGAATGGTACCTTTAAATTTGTCATATATGATGCCATCTTCAGTTGAGGGAGCTGCACAAGCCTCTTGTGCCTTATCAACCAGCTTGCAGTGAAACAGAACAGACCAAAAATACTTTGGCTAATGCAAAGCAACAGCAATGCGAGCACGAACATGAAAGTAGGCCTCTGCTTCAGTTTCCTGAAATCAAAGAAATAGACCAATAGTCTTGCTCACACTGATGCTGAGAGATGAGGCACAGCAGAAGGATCAGTGCTACCTTCTGGACTTTGTTAGTGAGGCACAGAAAACGGCTCAGCGTCACACTTTTGACACTAACTCAAGCTGGACGATCCTAATATTCTAAAACTCAATTTCCCTCTTTAACTCAACTTCCCTCTGGCATTAATAAAGTTTCTCTGATTCTGATTCTAATAGCAGCCTTCAAGCTTACGGCAGTTTAATTTGAACGCAAGCTCATCCTTACGAGCATTGTCTTTTGCCTTCATTTTAAGATGGGCTTGGTGCATTTAAGCATAAATCAACATTAGACAAACAATCATGAGAAAATGAGGTCCGAGGCCTCTGCTGTGACCCCGAGGTGAGCGGCAGCTTCAGAAACACCAGCAGTGGCCTCCTCCCCCATCCTTTCTAAGGAGAACACCCTTTTGTCCATCAAACCATTAAGAACAGCAGACTTCAACTCTTTTTCTGTAGTGCGTTCCTTCTAATGGTCGACAAGGGACAGAAAAGGTTGCAGAAAACAGCTTGACAGTGTACATGTCTAGGAGAAAATAACTATGCTGCTGCCTTGATTTAAAACCTCAGCAAGCCCGTTTATAGTTTTGACATAGTTTATGACAGGTGGTAAATGGTTAAGGCCAAAACACTCAAAATGTAAGAGCACAAACCAACGAGTGTCCACCTGTCTAGTTATTTAAGAAAAGTACTGATAAGTTCAGCCTTGATTAAACCTTGAAAAATATTAGTTTAGTTAAGTTTTGCAGGCCATGCTTTTCAGCTGCATCTTGGACACCTGGCTTGTTTTCACACAGCTAACACTTCTAATTACATCACTCATCTATTTTTGGCAGAGTTAACAAGCAAGAGAAAGGTGCTCAGTCACATCTTGAAGTGTTCTGAGATCAGGATTCACAGGCACACTTCGTACAGGGCTTTATTTTTTTTTTACTTCAGTGACCTTCCAAATAAAATTAAAAAAAATCTTTGAACTGTTCCAGCCCTCACAGACCACATAAATTCCTGGCCATAAAACAAAACACACAATCCAGGCCAGAAGTCTCTTTCACAGGACCAATTCCTGGGTCTATTTTGGGGCGTCTGGTCAAAAGCTTTTTTTGTCACAGTTTAAGGGGGTTTCCCCGCATTTCCCCCCCCACGGTTCTCCAAAACCTCTGCATGCATGATCGGTGCATTACAGACCTCTTCTTCTTTTTGTCATGTACCTATTTAATTAGACTGACATCATCTCTGTACTTCCTGCCTGGTTGAATCACAAATAAAAAAAGACAGTGCCCCTGGTTCTTTACATGATGATGAGCAACCCACTGCTCACCAGAGCAACACATTGACAGAAAACTAGGTCACAGTTTTAAGGCAGGGCAAACAATTCCCTCCCTTGTCGCTGTTTAAATGAAATATTGCCCAGGAATTTAGGCTCCTCTGTAATTGAAAGTGTGTCGGCCTGTATGTTTGCCCCAACTCACTGCGAGCAGCACCCCGTGCTCCCCACTGTATGTTTGTATGTTGGAACAAAAGAGTAGATGCGCAGTTAAGGCAACCTTTGTTTGTGACTGTGCAGCCATGCTGACATCCAAATGGATGAACGCTGAACCTTCCCACGTGACGTGCAACACCTCTTTACTTCCCGCAGAGTATCAAAGTAAAAGAAACCGCAAAGACAGAATACTTTACTATGCATCAATATCTTGAGACTCAAGTCTCTCATCTCTTCTGAACAACATAGTCTCTGCTCTGCTCAGAAAATTTCATCCCACCATTAGACTATGGCCCATATGAACCAGTTCACGTGGGCCTGAGCATGTGAAGGCAAACACAACAGGAGCGGAGAAGAGGATGAGTAATGTTTATACTGCATTGTATTCTTATTAGTGTTATGAACCGGCTGCTCTTCCTCTTTGTCTGCACTGATGAGAACCACATGTTGAATGAGGGGCCAATCTTCTTCAACTATGCACCTGAGACACAGCGACCAGAGGGCTCTTCTGCTTCTACCCTCACACATTGTGCCGACGGTCCAGAGAGCCAGGACGGCCTGGAAGAAGCTCGCATGGGAGCCTACAGCAATTTATTTTCCTGTCGGCCTCAGGCTCGGCCCTGATTGAACATTCTTTGCGAGGAATGTTTGGAATCCTGAAAGCTAATCCTCTCCGAGTCGCCCTCACCTCAATAAATAACAAAGTACATTAGATCTGATTTCAGTATGATTATATTAAAACAGTGCAAAATCAAAGTAACCGAATGGGTTTTTTTTGGTGACATTCTCTCTAAACTTTAGGGTGATTTTTTTGATCAAACCTGTATTATAGAGAAAACACTGATTAATTTAGTCTTGATAGAAAAGATATATTTTCACATTTTCCAATGTTGCAGTTACTACCTTAGGAATAGCGAAAGTATACTGGTCTTTATATAACTCAGCTCAGAGGTAAATGCTAGCAATAACAATGCTAACAGAAATACAGAGTAATATTAACCATGTTCAATAGCTTTGGTTAGAAGCAAAACAGTACAGTACAAAGTAACGCGTTAATGTTACCGTTTATGGTAGTGTAGTAATGGGGGTTGCCTCTTAAGTGTGTGACTCCTCACAGGAAAAGAACCAAAAAAAGCTGATGTTGCTAACACAACATTAGCTCTTTGCAAACATCTGCACAGACAGCACGCTAATACAAAGGTAGACAAGAACCCTGAATGATACTAAAGCTGAGTGCATGCAGACCTCCACCCAGCAGCCAGAGGCTGATCTTCAGCAGGTAACAAAAAGAGTAAAGAGCACTCAGGCTTGCAGCACTGTAGCCTCAATGCAAACCAGTGGTGTTATTAATATAAAGCCACTAAACTGTGCAATCAACAGTTATTTCACCGTGATTAAAAAAAAAACCCAACTGCATATTTAAGCCTGCACCAAAGCAGCGGTGCAAGAAACTTTCCATCCATAAATAATAATAATAATAATAATAATAATAATGTATACTTTATTGATCCCGTAGGAAATTAGTCTCTGCATTTAACCCATTCACACTCAGTGAAGCAGTGGGCAGCCACCAATCTGGCGCCCGGGGAGCAGTATGTGGGAGATGGTACGGTGCTCAAGTGTACCTCAGGGTAGCCGTTGGGTGGATTCGAACCGTCGACCTTCCAATCCAGGGGCGAGCACTCTACCTACTGAGCCACCCCGCCCCCCTAAACTCCTATAGTATAGATAAAACCATCTTTTGAGACTCAAGAGATCATCTACAAACAATTTCAGACGCACAAGAACATTTGACTCTGAAGCATGATAGACTTCTTGCAATCAGTGCATCAGATTAAAGGCAAGTATTTCAATTGCTTTTCTTCATCTGTTACACTTTTTGACTGACATCTCTCCAAAGCTGCTGATTTGTGCTCCTATGAGCTTGTAGATTCCTTTTATGAACGTGGACAGTTCCCCCGATTTTCTGTCAGTTGCACATTGCAAAACAATGATGACAAACTCTTTTGCACACGAATCACAAGCAAGTCGTCTTTTTAAAAAAAATTTGCTTTACAATTTGTTTAGATTGAAGAGATAATGAAACATTTGGCATTAAGGCAGAAACCGTGTGAATGCTCAGCAGACCAAAACACAGCAAGCAGAATCAGAATTGATAAAGGCATCACAATAGCTTCGCTCAGGTGTGGGTGTGTTTTTTTCATAAGAGTCCAAATCAAGCAGCTGATACTGCATTTGAGATTTTGAATTGAACGCTCTGCTATTTTGTATCAGAGTTACACATAATATCTTATAAATATCTGGCAAAGGCCAACACATACTGGCAAAGATCAATCAACCACTTAATAGCACATACAGGCAACACCAGTTACATTTAGATCCAGAATCTGATGGAGAAAGACACAGACATTCTATTTGTACCTCTGTACACCCCAACGGTGGACTGAGTTTGTATTTGATATTTTTACACTATAATTTTAAACACGGGGTCCAAGGAGATGTCAGTGCAAGAGACACAACATCTAACCAAGTCAAGATAACATTTGATGAGGTAAGTGTATCATTATCAACATCTACAATCAAGAGATTCCTTTGTGAATGGAAATGCAAAGAGTTTACAACAAGGTGCAACCCACTGTTTATACTCAAGAACAAGAAGACCAAATTAGACTTTGCCAGGAAACACCTAAAAGAGCCTGCAGAGAAAATCTTAGGAGATGAATGAATGAAGACTAACTTGTGCCAAAATGATGGGAACAGAAAAGTATGGACAAGGAGAGCAGAAGGATGAATTCTGGAGTGACCGATCCAGACGTTTATCACAGTGCAAATTGAGCCTCTGAAAATGGGGGAACTGCATCTTTTTTTAAAAAGTCTCTACTTCCTAAACCATTTATGCAAACTCAGTCACATTTTTATCATTTTAGCCACCGTGGTGGTGTACAAAAACTGTGTCTTTGTCCAAGAAAAGTATGGCCCTAACTGTATTTGCTCCAGCCTACATTTTTAGAAACCTTTTAAATGAGACTTAACAACTCATTTGGTCCTAAAATGTGGACTTTGGGTGATGAGGTACAACAAATTAGCCTCTATAATGAGCCCCATACCTTTGACAAGACGAAAAAAGAGCAATACATTTTATGTTTATGTTTAAAGGGTTCATCAGTCTTGCACAAGAAAGTATACCTTAAACTCCCTTCAGTATACATCATTAGTAAAATGAGCCACACCGTATCATTTTTAACTGCTGCCTGAGTCATAGCCGCCCTTCCCCCCTTAGATCCCCAGCAAAGAAGCAGCAGTGGGTCAGCAGAAGCAATAGCAGACCCAGGGGCAAGCATCATTATAACATGGCTGTGGTAATTAGAAGGACCACTCAACCATTTGCTAAACTGAAGTAATGTGCCTTATCTGCTCTAAAAGGAAGTGAGGATAAGGTTCACACAGGCTCTTTTCCAAAAAAACAAAACACACCGCACTCAGCTTGTCATGAAGGTGTAGCTGGTTACAACTAACATTAACTCACAATTCACTATTAGTAAACACTTTAGCCAGAAGCAGTTACATTTGCTTCTGGCTGAAGTGAATAAAGCTCTCTGACTGATGATCTATACCACGCTGATACAGTTTTATGAGGTATAAGACACAAATGTGCCTATTTTTGTAAAACTGAAAGGAGGAATTGTGTTTCAATAGTGTGACAGGTCAGAGTTTATAACAGCACAGTCTATAGATAGACTGAATTGAGTGTGGCTTTAATGGGATTTTATTACAATCCGAGTATGCTACAGAGACGGTTATACAGCAAACCTTTGTGAGGCCGACTGAAAGGCTTCTTTCATGAGACTTAATTGGGAAACATTTAGACTCAGTTAACTTCCCATACAAATTAATACAACCTGACCCCGTCTGCATCCGGTGTCAGCCTTCAGCCAATCACACGGCCACACAAATCAAACTATATGAGCTGCGCTAAATCTAATACTGATAGTGTGTGGCAACAGTGTGCAGCGAATTAAAAGAGATCAAGAAAAAAAATACCTCCCATACTTAAGAAGATAGGCACGTGAAGAGGAAAGGACATCCTAAGAAAGGTCTGATGCAATGTAAGATAGAAGGAAAGTTTTGAAAGACTCTCTTCTTCAAAAAAAAAAAAGCAGCTTTGCCGTGTTTTTCTTACCAAGAAGGGCTTGAAACAGCTGGCTGCCCAAGATGGAAGACACTTTGCCCACGCTGGTCTTCAAGGCCTGTTCCTCTGGACTGGTCAGGTTGGCCTGGTACTGCTTGAGCAGCCTCACTGCCCTAGCTGTGTCTGCCTCACAAAAAAAATACATGTCTCAGAAAAACAGCAGCAGCAAAGCTATACACAGACAGGGGGCATGAAATGACAGTGTTATGAACCTGTATCCCATTTGAGAGGCTAGAAAAAGGCATTCCTGGAGTTGCAATTTACAAAAATGTCAGCAATTAATCAGTTCATAGAAAGATTCCTGACTACTCTCTGTCACTAGATCTTTATTTTAGCTCTAATTAAACTATTACTAAATGTAAATACATGTAGGCATCAATAATACTGATTTTTTTTTTTTTGCACAGAGACACGCTGTTATAAGATTTTAAATAAATAATAAAACACCAAACACGGAAGATTTCTGTATCTTTTTAACTAAATGCATCACTGCTGCTGCTGCTGCGGAGCACTTTAAAGGCATTTCTCTCTTTTCCATCAGGACTGTGCAGCTGGTTGTTGAACCCGGTGGGTGGTGAGGAGCACTGAATGCAGAGCGTTGATGCACATCACGAAGGTAAATCTACTACTTCACAGTTTCCTACCTAATCCTGAACATTATGATCGAGTAGGGGGACAAATCTCAGAAAACAACAACAACAACAATAATAATAACAACAAAATCGCAGTACGGAAGATGGCAATTTCCACTTACTCTTAACTTTCTCATTCCCTGAGGACTAAAACAGTCTGGTTTCTCCTCGAGGGGATTACAGCTGAGGTTAGTGGGGCGGTGAAAAGCCGTGCAATAACTTTGATGGCGTAATGAGGTGGCATTAACCTAAAAACTTTAACTTTAAACGAGTATATAAGAAAAAAAAATGTGACACGTGGGAAAAAAAGACATAACGTTACATGAACGGTACTCACCATATTTATGCACCATCATGTGGCCGACTTGAAAAGTCACATAAGTTATAATTTTGGGGTGTTTTGAGGGTTTAAGAAGCAAAAATAATAACTGCGATAGTCTCGGATAATTTTACAATCGGGACTGTCCTTCCTCACTACAGATTTTTTTTTTCTTTCCTTTTTTTAAAATCCAGTCGCTGACACTCCCAGTCTGTCTGAAGTGTCGCTGCAGCGGTCCGCAGTGTGGTCCACACCCACAGACTGAGGTTAAGATGTGAAAAAGCAAAGACTGTTTACTTCATGTCAACTTTTCCAGAAGTTTTGGGGGGGCAAAACGGCTCCAGAGCGTGACATGTTCACGTTCCTCCTCCCCTCTCTCACACACGCCTCGCCTCCGTGGAGAAGGCCCACCGGTCCGGCCATACCGGGTCCGTTTGCGCTGTCAGTATTAACGCTTTAAACACTGACACCTGCAGATAGCTTCAGTACATGACATCACTAGTAATGATAGTGTGTCGCGTAAGCCGTTTTTGTCCCTCGTTGCATGTTTATCTGATAAGTCGCCTGTTTCCCGATTTTTTTGTAGTTGGTGACATCGTGTGGTTGGATAGCGTGGTGCAGACGGGAGTCCGTCATTAAAGGAAAAGTACAGTACGCAGACGTGTTTTGGACATGTGCAGAGAAGAGAGATTCAGGGTGCGGAAAATAGAGCTACCCGGCAGGTGGAAAAGAGGAAGACCTCAGAGAAGGTTGGTTTGACAGAGAAGGATGCTGGGGATAGGGTGAGATGGAGGAAGGTGGTCAGCTAAAGCCAAGAGAAGAAGGCACTAAACATTTACAACTACAATTTACAATCAGACTTTATTGCTTTAAAAGTGTTATCACACACACATTCATACAGTGCTTTTTTGTATGCATAAGCCACACACAGAGTCATACACACACACACAAACACTCCGATGGATGCATCAGAGGCAATGCCAGGTTCAGCATCTTGGCCGAGGACTCTTTAACATGTGGATGTGAGGAGGTCGGGGATCAATCCACCGACACTCCAATTAGTAGAGTAAATTAGGTGGACATGCTACACTGTGTCATTATTTACTGAACAGAAACTAAGCCAAAATACAGAAGCATTATATCTGATTTTATCAGTCTCTTGCAGTACGCTGGAAAATGTTAGAGTTCGGTTCATTGAGGCTTGGTTTATCGGCAGCTCTCGAGCTCCTGCCACAGCATTTCAGTCAGGTTAAGGTCTGAACTTTAACTGGGTTACTGAAACACTTTGGTGCTTTTCTTTTTCAGATGTTCTGCTGTAGATTTGCTGCTATGCTTGTGATCATTGCCCTGTTGCGTGACCCAGTTTCAGCCCAGCTTTAGCTGTCAGACACATTTAACTGTAGAATAGTTTGACGTGTATCGGAATTCATGGTCAGCTCAATGATTACAAGGAGCCCAGGTCCTGTGGCTACAAAATAAACCCAAATTATCACATCTCCACCACTGTGGTTGACAGTCGGTATGAGGTGTTTGTATGCTGGTTTTCATCAATCATGGACCTGTGCATTATGGCCAATCATCTCCACTTTGGCTTCATTTGTCCAAAGGTGAGTGTTCTCAGTGTCTTCTGCTGTTTTCAGATGCAACTTTACAAACCTAAGCCCTGCTAACATGTTCTTTGTAGATAAACAAGGCTTTCTTGTGCCAGCCCTTGCAAACACACTATACTTGTTCATTATTAGGGCCTGAGCACTGAGAGTGCGAAGGCCCTATTGTATCTGTTCCGTTTATTATTATTATTATTATCATTATTATTATTATTATTCCGGCAAATTAATTGGCTTTTTGAGGGCCTAAACATGCTCAAAAACTCATGAAATTTTGCACACGCGTCAGGTCTGGTGAAAATGTATGTATTTTAATGTCTTCAGATATGGGCAGGGCAAAATGGCTCAGTAGCGCCACCTAGAACACAGAAACAATTTAGGTCCGGGCTGGGTATCACGCACGTGTATGAAATTCGCTACACAAATGTAACACGAGGAGACGCACAAAAAAGTCCATTATGGCCACGTCCTAAACCCAACAGGAAATCCGCCATTTTGAATTGAAGGTGTTTTGGCCGATTTTGCCATTTCCATGCCTTGTACTTTTATGAACTGCTCCTAGGGATTTGATTGGATCAGCTTCATATCTGATCAGTCTGAACTTTACACCTGGGCCATTTCCATATGAATTGTCCGATGTGGACCAAACTTCTTACATATGATAAGGCTCCACCCCTGAACATATTTCTACTGCCATATTTGACATTGGCGACAGCACCACCTAGTGGGAACAGGAAATGTCAT
>VOQK01043171.1:0-11292 GCA_015052645.1 Benitochromis conjunctus | reverse complement strand
TTTGGGAGTTTAAAAAAAAAAAAAAAAAAAAAGTCAAATTTACTATGTCTGGAAATACTTTCTTGAAGCAAAAAATAGCACTGCATCATCCATATATTTTTAAACATTCAATCAAAGTATTTTAAAAACTACGCACCAGGAGCTTATATTGCATTGTTTTCAGGGACTTTAGTTTAATATTTAATGTTTAGTATGTTGGATTCAGTCTTATCTCAGCTCATATCCGCAGCTAAAACTAAAGCTAAAAAGTTTATTGTAAAAACCCCCCAAAAAGCAATTATCTTTTATTTATTCCATTGACCTAGCGAAGAAGTATAAATATACCATATGTAAGATAAAATTTTATAATTATTAATTGTTGTGTAATTTAACCAGCTCCGTTTAACGAGGTACTCTTACTTAAAAATGTTTATTTGCCAGCCGCTATTAGTATTTGCACAGCAGATTCACTATTTCTGTGCTTTTAGTTAACAAAATGAATGCAAGGCTTTGTAATTAATGGCATTTTTAAATGATTTATTTCTTTACATACTAAACATTCACTGACATAATCTCCTCCCACCTGTGCTGTCAGTATTCTGGAAACATACAGCCACTTGTTTAAAACTATATAGGGACTCTCTCTCTCTGGAGCACTCATATTCTGACACCATTTTTGATCTGCTCTTATCAGTGGAGACAGCAAGGTGTCTCAGGTCAAAGCAGACGGGAGATAAAGAATTTCTAAGGAAGACATCCACTCTGTGATCTGGCACTTTTTTGGGGGCATTCTGAGCACAGTGATGGGGCAACAGGACCTCCCAGCTGCTTCAGTCTTGATTCAGTCCGGCTAGTTTTATTAGGTGGGTGGTTGAGGAGTGTGTGGATGTAGCTCATAATCTCTGCCTGGTCTTGAGGAAATGTTTTCAGCTTCAGTTCTGATTTGCTCTTATCTCTCTGGACATTTCTTAAGGATTAAATTAGGTGCTCATGAAGAAACTGCCAGTCTCACAGAAGTATGACTGCTATCTGTCTGATGTGCATTATCAAAGATATCCCCCGCTGCTTGTTAAGTTTTCATTTATTTTGGGTATACAAATTTGACTCAAAGGTTTTGGTAAATGATGGTGAAAATTGTTATAATCATATGGATAAATACATCATGCCATATTTCTCGGCTGCCTGCAGAGAGATTGCTTCAGTACAGTTTGGAGGGTGTCACAGTACTGGGTCTGCAGCCCAGTGTTTTGTGTATTTTAGTTTTATTCGTTGATTATTGTATTTTTCTCCATGTTTCCTGTTTTATTTTGAAAGAGTCTGGTGTGTTTTTGTCATTGTGTTTAGTTTCACTTCCCTGTGACGTCATTATGTTTCATTTCAGTCAGCTGTTTCCCCATGTGTTCTCACTTCCCCTGATCACCTCCTGTGTGTATTTAAGTCCTCTGTCTTCCTTTGTTCATTGTCAGGTCATCTGTTATGCTCACCACAATTTTCATAGTCTGTCATGTTAATCTCCTGCCACCAGCCAAATAAAGGCTTGCTTTTTGTTCAAACCTGTAATCCCTCTCCCTGCGTCTGCTTTTGGGTCCTGTTTCCAAAAACACCAGTGCACCCTGCCCTGACACTTGTGTGTGCGTGTGTTGGGGGGACGTAATTTTTCTGCTTGCCTTTCTGTAAAAATAATCGCACAACACTGGCTTAGGGCTGCACCTGGCGGTTGGGCTTTTCATTTATTTTTTTAAAATTTTGGTTCAGATGGGGAATTTACATTGTGTGTTGCAAGTGTGAGAAATGGCAGTCAGCAGCTGATTGTACTTTTGTTTTAATTTTCTGTTATTTAAAATAGTGTATCCACTGGGTTAAAGTCGGTGCGTTGTATAAAGTTGGACTTATTTCTTGCAGTGCAGTGGAAAAAAACATTCCAGTATATTTGTCTTATAAGTGATCAGCTTTCAGTTAACAATCAGATCAGGGTTTTTTTGTACTACTGATACAATAACATTTTAATGGCCATCTTCTTGCAGTGAATCCATAAAGCAAAGAATGCTGGAAAATAAAGTCTGAGCTCTATAAACTCTTCATGTTTATTAAATGAGATCTCAACAGTTCCCCCTCAGTTATATTTGTTACTGCTGGAGGAAGATGTTAAAAATAGATGTTGTTTTGCAAAGTATTTTCTTTCTTGGTATTATTTCGCCTAACGTTAACATTTTCTACCATAGATTCCTTGACACTTTAGGGAGTAAAACTAAATATAAACTAAATATAAATTGCGATGCAAAGATATGCTATTTGTTTCTTTAAAGTTAAAGATATCACTCAAGCTGTTCCACATTTAATTTCAAAGTGTTCATTAACTTGCTGTGCATATAAATGAGTTCATTCATTTTTTTTAACTGATCAGCCATGGTGTCTCTGTTGTTAGGGTAATAAACAGTTTGACTTTGGGATAACACGTGTCCAGATTATCTAATTGGAAAACATATCGCATTCAAATAAAGGAAACAAAATTATGAAATTTTACAAATGATTGTAGAAATTATACAATTAAAGAGACGCAAATAATCATCAAATAATGTCCAAAACATATTTATTGTCCATGTCTTTAACGTGTTTTTGGTCGCCATTGAGAGTGACAAATGTTTATGTCGTGTTTTCATGAATGAAGTTATGCATTCATTTATTCTCTGCCTGTCATTCCATAACAAAACCATTCCCACCTACCAGGCTCCCCATCAGATCACATGATTGTCAAAAAATCTTCTCACTGTTCCCACATACCTCATTAGTGGCTGTACTAGGGCTCCAAAGCTTTTCTTTAAGAAAAAACTGCAGTGCACTAAACACCTTGTTATTTTACCCAAATATTATTATACCTCTAAGCCTCTAATTCATACATGGAAGCAACACCAGATTGTTCATGTGTGGTGACCCCAGTATTCTTACTGTATTTTTTGCCTTTTGTCTTTTCTATCTTTAACGCTGCCATTCTCTTCTATAATGGTAGTGTTGAATTAAGCTATACAGTGCAGTCTTCTAATAAGTGTGAGCTGTGATTAGACCTGCAAAAACCTAAACTGATTTAAATTTCTCCTGCACAAGGTCATCTGTTTGGGCATGTCCAGATGGCTTCCAGTGGGGCTGCTTATTTTAGATCACTCTCGTTCTTACGTCTTTGAATGTGCGCTCTGCAATTTCACCACTGACCTAAAACTCACTCAGACAGCAGGCATCAACGGCTGTTTTAAACTGACTCGAATTTAATGTGTAGCATCATGATGAAAGCCAAGTCTCCGTCAAAAAGCAGAGCTGTTTTCAGGTGGACTCCACACTTTCCAAGCTTGAAAGTGGAAGGACAGATGAGAACCGAGACGTTTAACATCATTTTTCCAACATTTATGAGGTTCAGTTCAATTAAGTTCCGTTCAGGTTTTTGTTTAGTTTTTATAAATAACATGATAACAGTTACCTCAAGGTGCTTAATACTGTAAGGTAAAAAGCCTAGGCATCTGAGGGTGAATGTTCAATGTGAACAACCCGAGTAGTGGTAACTCCTAATACAATGAAAAAACAGTGGTTTTATGGCCACACTACCATCAGCAATACCACTTGGACCACTAACCAAATTTGACCGGCCATGATTTCATTCACTTCTGCATCCATCCATTGTCTTATCCCAGTTCAGGTTGTGAGAGCATCAGTCTATGCAGAAAAGCCAAGACTTCCCCCGCCGTAGTCCAGCTCATCTATAGAGGCCTCAAGTCATTCCCAAGCCAGACAAGAGATATAATCTCAGTGAGTCTTGGGTCTCCTTCCTGTAGGGCATGCCCAGACACACAGGACAAGAAAGGAGTCTAGGAGGCATCCTACTCAGATTCCAAACCTCCTCAACTGGATCGATGTGGAGGAACAGCAGAACAAGACTCAAAGATACTTAAACTCCTTTACTTGGGGCAGGAACTCATCTTGGACTTGGACTGCACTCCACCCTATCTGTGCCTCCAAGTCTGAGGCCAATTCTCATTCCTACCACTTCACGCCACAATGCCATCTACAAATAGCACTCACACTGAAAACAGTCCACATAAAGGTGATCTTGATTTATTTATTTTTCATAGACCCATTCGGATAAGTATTAATCTTTCCATCTTATATGGCTTCACCATATGCCAGAAAGCGTCCAGGTAAACAAAAACTAATCATTGTGAGCATGTAGAATCCATACACCACTTTCTAAAAAATGACATCTTGAAAGTAGTTCATCTTACTACTTGTCTGCATCACACCTTGGAGCCACTTTTCTTAAAGACTGAAATGAAAAGCCTCTTAAATCAAAGCTGCTTCCAGAGCGCCATCGGATAAATCTGTCTTCTCATATCGAGGCATCCGACATACCTTCCCCTCACCATTTACCCTTTGTGCTTAGCTTTCATTTTATCTTTACATAGGGGGCTCATTCTTTGATCATTGGTAAAGATCTTGGGGGGATGAAGAGTTCAAGCTCAGGGAGTAAAGACACCCACACACCATCTGCCTAACACCTCAAAATACTAGAAAAGAAATCAATAGCGTGCTTTTTACGCTCAAGAATTTGAGGAAGCTACTTTTTCTGCCAGCATGGTTTGAAGGGCAACATGATGATGGATGTCACTGATCAGAGGTCACTGAATCTGCTTTGGCTAAGGACTAGTGAAAGAAATGCACGCCATTTGTGTCAGTGTGTGTGTGCAGTGATTTCTTAGAACAAATGCACATTTATTCTAAGAAGCAACAAAAATCGCTGTTTGACTGTGCAGTGAGCTGCTGGAGGAGAACAGTTGTGGTAAGAATTGGTTGCATGTTGCACTCCTGAACTGCAGCGTCAGGTGAAAGAGTGCGTGTCAAGAATGTAGCTGCTCCTGTAAAAGATTTAACGTCAACTCAACAGCCTGCACAGCTTAGTCCCCTGCAGCATATTATCACACTGTGCAGCAGCCATTTTTGTATCATCTCCTCGCTGCATATGGCCTCTGAACATCATGCAAGAAAATTCTGTTTTTATCCTACCAACAGATAAAAAGACTGCTTCAAAGCATTCACAAACTAAACTTGCTATGTGTGTCTAAAAACGAAGTAATTATGATACATTTGAATTACTGTGCTCACCTCTTATCAAATTCCTTTTTGTTATTTCACTAGTCTACTGCCCTTGCTTATGATGAGCAAAAAGTCATGCTGGTGCAACTGATGCTTGATATTTTCATGTGGTGAAAACAGTTTGCTGTGATACAGTGGTTTTAACCTGGACAGACCAGGCTTAGAGCTACAGATGTTGCTACGTGATGCATGTAAGAGCAGAACCTTGGGAAGCAGATGCTACATTAAAAACTGCAACGCAGAAAACCAAACATTCTGACATGCCAGAAATCAAACGAGTCATCCAAAAACTAGGTCAACTATTCGTGCAACCATCAAGGGGTTTGTTCTAGTGTCATAGCCTGGCTCGTAACGCCACAACAAAAGGGTTTACATGCTGTGCGGCAGTTTAAGAAAGTAGTTTATTAAGTAGACTTAAATAACTTAAATGCAAAGCTAATGAGGTGTGCAAATCTGATCTGTAGAATAGGGTGTTCATGAGTGTGAAGATGTGAGTGGGTGTTGCAAATGTGAAAAATAAGATGAAGTAAAGAGAGGCTATTTGATGCGTGGCATGGTGAAAAACAGGAAGGTGAGGGAGAGACAGAATTTAGTGCCAGCCAGTTTTATAGTCTGGGAACACAGGGCCCAGGTATCCTAGTTGGCACTATTAAGTCCTGCTTGGTCCACCATGAAACTGGAACGCATGTGGAAGAAAAGGTGGAGAGCATTGGGGTCGTCACACTAGAATTAAAAATGTAGCCATCTGTCAGGGTCTGGACACAGGTTGGACTCAGTTTAAACAGAGCTGGAGAGTTGTGACAGTCCCAGGCCTCACTATAGCTCTCCACAGTTTCCAGATTCTGTGTCAATCTAAATAAACACTGCTCATCACTTCGCAGCAAGGAATTCTCCAGGCAAACCTGAGCACAAGGAGGATGGAGACAAGTATCTCTCAGAGTGATTATTTTCTGACCCATTCAAGTGTTTTGTGTGTGGCAAACCATGAGCTGCTGGACTGCAGTTACATCGTAAATGTCATGGTGCTGGGTCGGTGACCCAGCGTTTTGTGTTTATTATTATTATTATAGGCTCATGTTCCTGTATTCTGTTTTGAGTTCTTAGGGTTTTGTTCTGTGTGCCCTCTGTTTATGTCTAGTCATCCCTGCCAGTGTGTCCCTGTGTTCCAGTTCTGTGAGGTCTCTTTGTGAAGCCCGTGTCTCTTAGTCTGTGTCTTGGCGTGTGAGTTTCCTGTTTTACTTTGAAGGTCTGTGTCTCATGTGAGTGTGTTGTGTTTTGCGCTCCCACAGGATCAGCTGTGTCTCCCTCCTGTGTGCTGTTTCGTCGTGTTGCCTCTGTGTATATATAGTGTGTGTTTGTCTGTGCTCGTTGTCGGTCCGTCTGCGTTAAATGATGTCTGCATTTCTTGGGTTTTCGCTGTGTCTCTCTGCGTTTGGGTCCTCATTCTCCACACCACACGGCTGCTTCCCCAGCCGTAACAGTAAAGGGTTTAAAAACTGAACTTTAAAACGTCCTGCAGATGAATAGTGGTAATAAAAACCCAGAGAGGCCGACAGTGATGACTGACTATTTTTAGGGACTTACTTAGATTAAATAGAACCAGACACAAAGCATTAACACATGTTAAAAAGATAACAACCTTAATGAACACAGTGAAGTTTGGACCCGGAAGAGAGGGTTTGTACATCATCACTTAACAACTGGATAGGAACTGCTTTACCCAGCGACTGTGCAGGTTGTCAGATTGAGCGACGAGTCAGCGCTGGATTTTACGACAAGTGCTTTCTATTGCAACAGAGCTGGTGTGTAAGTCTTTCTGGGTCCCCATTCAATGACAGCTGAATATCATTTATCAGGACAGCACCATCAGGGGACATGGTCTGCAGAAGTGCTGACATGCTAAAATGCTACCACTTCAGTGCCAGAGCTGTTGCCATCTGAGCCTGGCCGTGATAGATAGACGGCCTGGACACATAAAGAACTGGACCAAGAGTTTGGACAGAGTTTCAGCTGTCCCTGCTCCTTTGGGAAACACACAAGGACTCTGTGTCTGTTAGGAGAGCAAGCTTGAGATCCGCTTACTTTCAGTAAAGTTTGGGCAAAAACAAATAAATGATCATTAAATTAGTACAGCTCAGAGTTATGAATTTAATCACCAACTTAATTACTGTACAATGTAAATGAAACAGTGTTTCTGTAGCAGCAACACCAGTAACAGATCATTCATAAGATGGAGGAATTTCTTACTTTAATTTTGAACTAAAGTAACCAAATTCACATAAGAACAAATTCATTGAGAGTGCGAGAACATCATAGAACTTAAGCTTCCCCACAAATAGTGATATAGTTGCTGCAGGATGGGAATTCAACTGTAAATTAGCCTGGGCTCTTACCATCCTTCTACTGTATTTGTATAGGAATACAACCAGAATGCAACCAGTTGACAACCACATGAAACAAATCATCTGTTGCAGAGAGACATCTCAGAAAAGTTACCCTCATCATGCAGACTGACTCAGTTTGATTGCAGTGGGTTACAATCTGTGTTTATGAATTAGACGGTAATCATTTTCAAACTTGAGAGTGATTACAGTCGGTCCAAGTCACGCTGCAATTGTTGCCTCCTAACAGACAACCTTTTAGCAGTTGCTTTGTGAGTTTGAGGGTTTTGCATGCTTAAGCTCTGGGTGACCAGTTGGTTGCTGCAACAATTTCACTACTTTGTCTCTAAACAGCAAAAATATTTAGCGTAGTAGTTGCAACGAGGTTGCTGTCCTATTTTAACTATATGAATAGTTTTTTTCCACTTTGTGTTTTAGTTATCTGCTTAGTCAGATTTTGTGTGTTCTGTATTTGTTCTTAAATTGTGCTTCCTGTGTGTTTTGCATCCTATCCTCTACAAACGTGAGTTAGCTTTATGCTAACATTTGTTTCTGCCAGGGCAGGGGGAACGGAGCAGAACAGAGCTGGGCTGCCAAAAATAAATTACTATGAATAAAAATACACACTGCCTCTACCATGTTTTACAGATGATGTGGCATGCTCTGGATCACCTTCTCCATGCTTATTTTTTGCACTCATTCTGATAGATGTTGATCTTGGTTTCATCTGTCCAAAACTGTGCTGGCTTGTTTTTAGATGGGGTTTTTTTTTTAGCAAAGTCCAATCTAGTCTTTCTATTCTTGAGGCTTATGAGTGGCTTGTACATTGCACTGAACCCTCTGCATTTACTTTCATTCAGTCTTGTCTTTATGGTAGACTTGGATATTGATACCCTACCTCCTGGAGAGTGTTTTTCACTTGGCTGGCTGTTGTGAAAGGTTCTCACTTCACTTTGTTTTTTTTTGTTTACCAGCTTAAGGATGGCTTGTTTCACCTGCATACAGAGCTCTTTTGACTGTATGTTATCTGTTCAAAGCAAAATCCTACTAATGCAAGCACCATACCTCAACTCCAGGTCTTTTATCTGCTTAATTGATAATGAAATAATGAAGGAATTGCTCACAAACAATCAATTGTCCAATTACTTTTGGGCCAACCTAAAAGTAATTGGACCCAAAGTGTTTGGTAGATGTTAAGGAGCTGAAACTCCTAAACCCTTCAACCAATTTGTGTGGACACCCTCAAATGAAACCTGCGTGTTTAAACATCATGTCCATTTCCATTATATAACTACAATTGGAATACGTTTCAGTGAACAGGTCAAAAAAACACAATTTGTGTCAGTGTCCTAATATATATGGACCTAACTGATGTTAATGTTTAGAAATCTGTAACTTTTTTTCAGTGCAATAAATAAATCATGTTAATTGAATATAAAGCATGCTTTTGAATTGTTTAGTGTTCATTATTGGCAAGCCAGGAAAATCAACCTGCAGGTCACAAACACAAACCTTTTAATATCCTTTATTAATATGATATGTGACAGTAAGTTAAGCGAAGAGGATTAACGCGTATAAGTGTCATATTTAGTTTGTTTTTTTTATGAGTTTTCACTTATTTTAAATGCCATCCTCTCTGCATGATCACTTGCTGGATTGCATTGAACAGCTAATAAAGAGTACTCTCCCTGTGCTAACCAGGTTGCGTCAGGATTTATCCTCACTTGCTTTTTGTCTCTGGACACATTATACGGTGGCACTAAATAACTTTTAAAGGCCTTTAATTTAGTAGAATCCCCATGCCATGATGCTTTTCAAAGCATTGGATTTCAATAATGAGTGGACGTGTTAAGTTATTCATCAGTGGTGCTCTACCCGTGCTGGCCCTGAAGAACCCAAACAAAGCATCGGCCGCTTAATTTGTCCTTAACAGTGCCAAGAGTGTCCATTTAATTCACGTCAGTCAGCACAGTAGCACGTTAGAGCGGCAGTGCTTTTATGTATCACTGCAGTCTGTTGTGCATGAATAAATATTTATCAGGCTCATGATGAAGTGCTCTCTGGGTTCGTGTTTCATTATCATGGTCATATTGAAGGAAGAATAGCACAGTCCCTATGACCAGTATAGCAAACGTGAGGCGGGGAGTCATAATTTATAGTCGATATACTGGTAAAGTGAGCCTTTCCCAAATATGAGTTGATTTATTTGGTGTTAAACTATATTTTCTTATTGCATGTGTATCTGACAAAAAATAACAGCCATAGCTCAGGAGGAAGAACATCTACTAATCAGAAGGCTGGTGGTTTGATCCCAGGCTTCTCCAGTTTCCAGTCCGCAAGTATCCTTGTGCAAGATACTGAACCCCAAGATCATCAGAGTATGAATGTGTATGAATTGATACACTGCAAAAAATCAAAATCTTACCAAGTATATTTGTCTTATTTCTAGTCAAAATAATCTCATCAAACTTAAAATAAGACACAATCAGCTAAGAGTAACATCTCAGTGAGATATAGGAACTTGTTTTTAGACAGTAAATCTTGAAACTAGAGAATTTTCACTTGTTTTAAGTGGAAAAAATCTGCCAGTGCAACAAGATATTTTTGCTTAAAAGGAACTAATTGTAAGTAGAAATCAATTAGGTGTAGAAAAACACAGTTTGCAACTGTCTGAAAAACTGGGTGTGGATGGGTGAATGAGGCTCAAGTGCTCAAGTGGAGTAAAAAATATAGAAGAACCAGATCCATTTAGCATTAAAAGCACATTCATGAAAAACGCAGCATAGCACTGACATGTTCCTTCTTCGTGCTGAACGTGGATGCCTCACTTTGTCCTCCTCCTGCCAAACCTAAATCAAATATGGATTCATTCCCACCTAAAAACAAAATGCATTATTGGTCTGTTTTTGTGAGCCACACACAGGTTTGGATGTCAAAAAGTAATGAAACGATGCCAAAAAAATAAAACCGTCCTTGGGCTTCTTGTTCTTAGAATTTATAATGGCAACAAATAGACTGTCTTTTCTTGCGTTTATCCTTCACAAAACTCTAACGGCGTATTTGTATATGTGTGGTTTCCATGCGCTCCCCTCGGTGCCTTCTCTTCCAGCAGCAGATCAGTGACTGGACTGCTAATGGACCCTGACGAACAGGAAGTGGAAAGTAGTATATAACAAGCCACTGGAGACAACATGTTGTACTCTGGAGGGCCATTAACCAAAGTTTCCATATATTTATCTACACACCAAAAATAGGAGGGTGTAGTGGCTTCTTGCTAATTGCCAAACAGAAAACCATTGAGGTAGCTGGGGAGCAGCACCATAGCAGCAGACTCCTCTCTGGTCGTCCCCGATGGTTGTGTTCCACTCAGTAATTTTCTCTGATGCATGCTGGCAGGACGGAGATACCTGCTGTACCGACTGACGTAACAACCTGGTTGCCAAAGCAGCACCAGGGACCGAGCATTTGCAGTGGAACTGTAGTGTCATGCAGGAGGAGGAGCAGGACAGATGTCAACGTGCACTGCAGAAAATGGCTCCAAATATGAGCGCAGGTACCTTGTCAGAGCTTTTCTCCTGGAAAGGCAAGCAGCGGCTGGTTCTGTGAGCTTTCGATGCCCACAAATGATACCCGCCAGACCATTTTACAAACCGTAACTGACACCCATGGAGTGCTCTAAGTAAGCCCCAGGGAAGGGTAAGGTTAAGCTCGAAAACACAACACTAAAGCGGGTCATGTAATAGGCCTCTCATTTTGCCGCTGCCTTTGTCAAGCCTGCTGGAGGAAACCTAATTTA
>VOQK01043170.1:61885-82782 GCA_015052645.1 Benitochromis conjunctus | reverse complement strand
TAGGTCATTTCCATCGAAGGCTGAGATGTTGCTCTAGCTGGCAGCATGCCTGTGCTTGTCTCATTGTTGTTTCTCAGTGCTTGGAGCGGTCTGTTTGGCACTGAGTTTCTGGTTCACGGTGATTCCTCATACATGTGCCGACCTCATTGTGTGAAACTGATTATAAATGTGGCAAAATCTGTTTTGCAAAACTTTCACCCAAGATTAGCAAATATTTCAAATAGTTCTCAGAGTCAGAAATATCATCTGCACGTTCTTAATAGGAAAGAAACTGAATTTATATCCAGCGTGCAGAGTCTAAGCCATAGCTCCAAAGGCGAGGAAGGTCTTTATCAAACTGTAATGCCAGTGTTAGCATTAAATAATCACAGCCTCCTTCTCTGAGGCTGTTTTTCTTTGTTGATGGGAAAGCCGAGCCTGACGTTCGTGAGGCGATATCGAACAGTGCTGTTTTTCACACAAAGAACAGTGAGCAAGGGAGAGAGAGAGAAAGCTGGTGCCCAGCAAAGTGGCCTCTGGGCTTCTATGCAGCAACGAAGCCCCAGAGATCTGTCAATAACAGGCAGGTTGTTGTTGGCTGTTGTTGTTGGATCAATCCAGGCCCCGAGCATTGCTTCACTTCTAATTGCCATGTGCACTGACAATACAGCACATGCTCTTTACTTTCATGCGTGCCAAAGTCTTCGTGGTGCGTCTCGGTGTTTTCTAGCCTGTGGTCTGACTGCTTTACGGTTTTGCTGTCACTTTTTTTGTTAGGTTTAATTTAAAGAGTTCGAGTGTTTTTATTTCGGTATGCACGGCTGGCCGCATAATGAGCGACGGCAAAACATCGAGAGACGTGCAGCAGCACGCTTAAAAAATCAACCGCCGCTACCTGCTGTTAACTGATTAGCTGAAAACGAACCCATACATTATTCAATATTTGCATAATTTACAGTTCATACAGAGCATTTTACGTCAGGCGTGTCAACATCATGTGGCTCGCTGCACCAGTGTGACGCCTCGGCTTCATTCGCTCACTTCCCACGGGGAGGTTTGTTTTTGCCTAGTGTGAGATGCTGTCTGAGTGGGAGTGGAAGCTGCTTAAATGGACTGGGTGCTCTTTACCCAGTAACAAACTATGGCAAGATTACCTCTTACTGCATTTGTGTCAATGAGAAGCACGCAGTAAGGAGTTTAACAGTCGAGCCTACGGGCAGACCAACACTGACGATATCTGTGACAGTCCAGAGAGCAGAGCGGCCTGAGGCCGTGCCGTGTTTCAGAGGCGTTTGCAGCTTTAAGTAGGTCCACCTACACCCGTCACATTTACATTTTCTCACGGCTGTTCAGAGCCGCTCTCACTAATGCTGTAAACTTTAGCAGAAGTAGAACAAGTGGGTCTTAAAGAGATGTGGCTCATGCAGGTGCTTTATATGCGAACCATCTGAATGCTCTTTTTGTTAGTGCAGATTGTTAGAATTTATTTTTTATTTTATTTAACCAGGATAGAAACACATTAAAGATCTCCTTTATAAGTCACATAAATTACTAAAACACAGACACACGCGCACACACACACACACACACATAGGCAGCTCTTTGAAAGAGGAAATAATCAGATTTGTGAGTCTGAAGTAAAGATTTGTGCATAAATGAAGTTTTGCTGGTCTTCATTCAGGTTTGGGCACATTTGTAAAATAGTTTTGCATTTGGTCAGATTTGTTGTTGTGAGTTGACTGGAGCACACTTGTGTGAGTCCAATCACTGCACACATTTGTAACATTTTTGAGGCAAATTTCTCTTCATATAGAAACAACCAAAATGTGCAAACTTCAGTGTGCATAAAGACTGAGCACGTTAGTAAAAGGTAATGGCGTGCAGGCGAAACGTCTCTTTAGCGTTCGTTGATCCGAAGGAGCTGCAAATCTGATGGCTTTTTCCAAACTCAGTGCAGTCCGTCAGTCAGCAGAATACCAATTCTCTTGAATCCAGTCTGGGCGAGTTACGTCGGCACCTAGCTGTTTGTCCTCTTCTCAGTTGCTTTCAAATAGCAGCCTCTGTCAACAGCTGCAGCAGGGGGCTCGTCTCCTGTCTGTGCGTTATATACCCTGGCGCTCGAAAGCCCCCAGAAACACCAATCAATGAATGAACCACTTACCGTGGTATTCAGAGAACAAAGCAATGTCTACCAGTCTGCTGGAGTGGAAGGAGCACAAAGTCCAGGGCTTTAATGGGGCGAGGAGCACGAGGGCTGATGGAGCCGTGTGTTAGATTCTTGTTTTTGTTATGTGGCTTTTTAAAAGCCCAGATGAGCTGCCTCATTCCTCTCCACTGACTTCATGACAGGTAACACAGAGACAATCGCTTCCTCGTACAGCCTTTCAGCTCACGTATCCTTGAGAATGTTCTGTACTCCAACCTGCACAGTCAATGCCGTGAATGTCCCGCAGAGCTCACCTGAGCTATAAACGCTTCTCTCGTGTTGTTCTCGTGTCAGGTGCGAGCTCACCCATGTATTTCCCTTCACATGTTTTTACTGAATTAAGTTGACGTGCAAGGCGCGGGTGGGGGCATTGACTTCCAAAGGAAATGGCTTTCATCGCTCGTATTTGCTGCGCAAGGTGGCAGATCGCAAATGAAACATCGTCGAACACGCGTGTGATCGTAGACCAGCGAGGAGGCGATTGAGCCCGTTTTATGCAAATAGGAGTGGATGTTGCTGGGTGACTGAGCAGAGAAAAGCCCCACTGGGATGTTATCTGTGAAGTGTGTCATGCGAATGCATTTATTTTTAAGCGCAACGCCACGAATGGAGGCCAGGCCCGAGAGCCTTATGGGCTAACGTAAAGAAAAGAAGCTGTCAGCCAGAACACATCTTCTTTGACCGCCTGCCCGAGTGATTCAGGTCGAGCAAACTACCTCTCTTTAATTTGTGTCTCTACGCTATTGTTTAATAAAGCTAAAGGCCCTCTTTTGTGCATCCGCTTTTCACATGTGACACTGTTGAACGAGCTGGTCTCTAAATTGAATGCACTTAGCGCTCTTCTTCTCTTCTAATTTCCTCTCTTCTGCCCCCACTTTGCTCCACTCCCTTGTCATCTGTCCTCACCATTGTTATCAGTGTCTGCACTCATGAGATGACCACCTCCTTTCCCCTGCCTCGTGAATTTAAGTTGGGAAGTGTCTCTGCACACACACAAAGCTGCTGTATCCCTCTCCACACAACACTCTGCTCTTGCCATCTTCCCTTCCTCTTTCTTTCTGCCCTTCAGCTTTCAAAGCTCATTCTATAAAAACCCGTCCTGTGAAACTCATCCAGCATCCCACAGCTACTCAACCGCATCCAGTCACCAGAACCAAATCTACTTCAGCACAAACAAACGCCAAACCATCAGAGCACGGAGGTGGGGAGAGACCTGAGGTTGACAAGGGGGAGAGGGAAAAAGAAGAGGGCAATAAGATGTCAGGCGGCTGGGTAAAAGTGAGCTATCTTCACTGAGCCTCTTCTAAATAAGCCATCCATTCTTTAGTATTTTAAATCCCATCAGTCTAACCCTGTGGGGTGGGAGAGTGCATTAAAATGTAGGAGCAAAAAGACAGACGTGATTTGTTGTGATGGGCCGAGAGCTCGAGCGAGAACAGGAGGAGAAGTAGAGGAATATGAGATAAATACAATGAGGTGCAGGTTTGATTCGAGCCAAGACAGATTGGAGAGAATAGATGCAGATAGAGGCGGAGATGGAAACACGGGGAGCAAGAACAAGAAAGATAGACGTATACGGCTGAGCTGGCAGCCTCCTCTGTCGATTAACATGCTCCTCAGACATGGTGAGAGGGATCAAACTTGCACAAAGCCAGGCCTTGGAGTTATGCCTGCAATGCAATGAAAATGCGTGTGTGTGTGTGTGCGTGTGTGTGTGCGTGCGTGTGTGTTTATTTCTGTTTGTTTGTTTTGAGTTTGGAGCTGCTCCTTGACACACACAGAGCAGTGTGTCTTTGTTCACAGCTGCCTTGTGTGCACAGTCGTCAGCTGGAGACGACTGTTGATTGACATCACGGTGTGTGTGTGTGTGTGTGTGGGTGGGTGCGCGTGTGTGTGTGTGTGTGTGTGTGTGAGAGGTGTGACATTCAAGGCAACAGGGAGGGCCAGAGCAGAAAGTGGAACCCAGAGTTACTGTAGTGGATGAACTCACACTGGAATTTGTGGCTGATTTGTGGAGGGAGAGGACAAAAGACGGTGAGGAGAGGCGCTCAGAAGGAGGAAGAAGGAGATGCGTGCGTGAGTCCAATCCTGGAGAATGAGTGTATGCTGATTTTTGTGCACAGGGACATACGTGTGTGCGAGTGTCAATGTGAAATCAAATGCTGAGGACTTGCAGGTACTTTTTTTTTTAATCTTTACTGGTGCCAGCCCTGATCTGTCAGCCGTCTGCTGAGAGAAGATACTCTGCAGTGCCTCCCTGTCTCTGTACACAAAGACAAAATTGCTTTTAGAAGCTGTTTATGATGGGGGCGTTCACAGCGGCGCCTTTGACGAGATGATTTCCTGCAACATTTGCAAACAAACAAACAAAAAAGTCTGGACACAGCTGAGGGAACATTATTCTTGGATGTTATAGCGTGTGGCTTGTATAGCTCCTCTGCTCACTGAATTATTTCATCATTAACTCCGCACTGCATGCCTTCAAAGCAAACAGTGCAGGCTTCGTGCACAGGACGAGGACGGCGGCTAGAGAGGCCTATGATTCTTGACATTTGTCTTCGCAGACCACCGTGTTTCTCGTCTTTGTCCTTTCTCACAGTGTGTCGTCCTAATCTGGTTGATTTGTTTTTGTGTTACTCTGTAATTACAAATGTGCAAACCAAAGTTTCAAGTTATGGGGGATCTTTATCTCTTTCAGCGTGTGTTGTTTCTGTGACTTCAGGAATTCACCGCTTGCAGCAGGAGTCAGAGTTAACCTCTTAGTGGTTCTATTTTCTTTGCATTCAGGAGCTGATTTGCATCATATCGCTAGTTTTCCTCATTTATGAAAAGCATGCATTCAAATAAGTGTTACTGTGCAAAAAGCGAGGATTGTCCTCGCTTTAAAATGTCCTGTTCTGTTCCTGCCGTGTGACCGTACGCCCCCGTCTGACAGTCGCTTGTTGCCGTTACAATAAATCCAGCTCTGCTGATTCAAAAGCAGAAAGGCCGAGCAGTCTCCAGATGGGATCGCGGTGCCCTGTCGAGTTACTTCTGTGTGTTTATGCAGGATAATACATGTCCTTTGGGTTTTTTTTTCAGAATAATCACATCAAGCCGGGTCCTGTCATGCTGCAGAACCTCTTATTGCCCTTAGCGAGGTTTCTGTATTTTGTTCTAACCACGTTGGAGATCATCGCCTCGTGTGTTTTTCCTTTACTGACTTTATGGAGCCTCGAGTCCTGATGGATGCAGTTACTTTTAGACTCCCACCGGTCTGAGAGTGTGTTTTCTTTTCATTTTTACTGCAGTATAGCTGGGTTTCTCCTACATGGATGTTTGAGTTTGATTTATGGCCTTGGCCCCTGATCTCTGCCCTGCTAATGATTGTTGTAAACTGGTGGGAAGTCAAAAGGTCAGGGCTATCCCCCGCTATTGTGATGTGACACCATGTTTCTCCTCGTTTTATGCGTCGCTGTTTCGATGACCACCACGGCGAGAGGTGCTCAGACGCAAAGCTGTGCTGATACTTAAGAGATGAAAGAAGCACGCAGGATGAAAAATAAAAGAATAAAAGCGTTATCTCTGCGGATTTTGTTGGAGAGTCCTCCTGAAACGCAAACCTATAATTAACCCGCAGACGTCGGCAGCCAGCCAGCACTGCAAACTCTTTGTTCCTTCTAGATTGTGACTGTCTCCTGATGTCTTCACAGCTGTAATTTCGAGGACCGTGAAGGTTAATGACAGCGACACAACTCTGGGGAGAGCTCAGAAAAACTCAAAGATATCCATTCATCAACAATAAGCTATTACAAGTATTACATTTCTGCGTCGTCACGCGAGCGTCTTTCATCGAGCTCCTTCTCACCCGTTAATAGGAGCACATCCACGCGTAAGAGAAAAGAGTCAAAGATTATCTTATTCCAGCTCCAACCTTTAAATCCTTTGAAATTATACATCTATTAGACACACAAAGGAGACACTGTACTAACCACGGGAGTAGTCAGGTAGCAGAGACAGAGCACACATTCTCACGATTTGATTCTGATAAAAGAGGGGTGTTAAAGAAACGTTTTGTCCTTCTGCTCATGCTGCACATATTTCTCACCACATAAATCTTTGCCGTTTTGTCAGCGCATGGGAAAATCCAGTGTTCTCTGCAAAAAGGTCACTCTTCATTTTTCACTGGCTCTGTACACCCCCCCCATCACCTTTTCTCTTCTTTAACCACTTTGACCCTCTCCCTCTCTTTCTTTAAAAGTGTGTGATTTCTTTTTTCTTACGGCTCTGGGATTTCATGCTGATGCAAATTTCTAGTAAACAGACCGGGGGTCACTCGAGTCCCAAGAAGAAGTCGTGTGTGTTTTACTGCAGCGGAGGGAACTCCGACATCATTTTTACATTAGCCCTGGAAGAGAGAGAGAGAGAGAGGGAGGGGGCAAGACAGCAGCTGGGCTCGGAGGAGGCACAATGCCTAAAGGAGGTGTGTTTTGTTGTGTGCGTGTCATCTAACGCGCTGTATGTCAGCGCGGTAGAGAGGGAGTCGCTGTCTTGAGCGAGCACAGCAGATTTAAGGTGCATTTCCCAAAAGCGCAAGAACATAACGTACGAGGTTTTATTCCAGCAGAGACTCTGAGAACAACCAGACGCGGTTTGAACATAACGCAGTTTAAAGAGAAAAACAACCACGGGGGAAACAAATGTTTCCAATCTGTTATTTACACTGTTGATTTTGGAGCCCATCGAATATTCAGTAAAATAAAATAAAATAACAGATCGAAACACAACTGCTTTTGATTTAAGTCTTTTAAAAATGAGCTTGCACCCGATTGGCTGAATGCTACTGTGTTTAAAAAGTCCAACATTAATCATGTCTGTAATTAATCAGAAGGCCTATAAGGGAAATAAGAGCTCCGGGAGCAAGGTGTGATGCTTGTACTTTTCTGTTTTCTTATCAGGAATCAGCCGCTGCAGAAACTTTGCAGCTATAATCATGAACAAGAGAGCAGGATTTCACCATCCCACCATCCTTAAACATTTGGTGCCTAAAGGATAATTCTGGCGTCCACTTATTGATTTCATGCTGTTTTCATCTCACAGACCTACAATATGTTTTAGTTACCTGACCTTAGCCGTACTACACTTAAATAGTTTTTATCATGATCTTTCCTTTAGCATTAATCAGGTATGCCCACATCTATCACACGCACAAATGTTGAACAATACATAAATACATAAACTTAAATGAAACGGAGAAGAAGAAGTGAAGGCACTGCAGGATCCCGGCAAAAAAGTGCAGAGGAAGAAAATGAAAAGCAGACACCAAAATTAAGCGAGCAGATAGGAAAGCAAGAAGGACTGACATTTAAATAAAGGAAGGGCTGGGATAAAAATACACAGGGACCTAATTAGGGAACAACATGCAGGTGAAATTAATCAAAGAGGCCAGACGATCACAAAGGCAGGAATAAGACAAAAAACGACGCACAAGAAAGTGAACAGGAAGTAACCATAAATGAGGGACAAACAAGCAAAAAAAGAGACAGAGAGACAAAGAGTCATAGTCACACTCATTACTTTTGGGAAAAGTAATGAGTAAGAAACACGGGGGACTGGGTCTTACAAAGCCCTGCAACAGGAACAAAAAAAGCAGCCCAAAAACCAACAATTTGAGGCTTTGCCGTAAAACATAAGGTTGTAATCAACAATAGCACTCAGATTTATGACCTTTGTGTGTTTCTAGGGAAGCTTCCTGTCACGTTTTAAGCTTGGCACTAATAACAAACAAGCGTTTTGTCTTTGAGTTGCAGGAAGTTGTTCATCTAGTTAATTATGTCTTCAATACACTGAATCACTGACTTTAAAAGGTCGGGGTCTCGGGGGTACACAGATTAATATAAAAGTCTGATAATCCATGAGCATGTTTATGGTACGTTAGCACATGTTTCTCCAATGTGTTACTTAGATGTGCGCATTAAGAGATAGCTTGAGATGAGTTGAAAACCAGAAAAGTGCAGAGCCATAAGTTCTTCCCACTAGTCTGCTTTTGGCTCAGGGTGAAGATAAATCTGGCGACGCTCATCCTCTCTTCGTCTCTCTCATTCCGCACATTCTTTGGCTTCGCCGTCTATATTTCCGGTGTGACTCCCCGTCTCCGTTTGAATGCCTCGCTTGTTTCTCTTTCACCTCTGTTTCCCTTCATCGCTCCCCGCGGTGCATTATTTTTGTCATCTTCTTTGTCCTGCCTTGTCCTCTCTGTTCTCCAGCCTCGTTTTTTTTACAGCAGCCGCCTTAAAACCCTCCCTCCCGGGCCTCCGTTCTCACGTCTTGTTTTTCATCCCCTTACTTCCACACAAACCCGGTGCTTATTGAATCCTGACTGAAGGAGATCCAAGCAGCATCGGGCTATCACCTGTCATTGATTGTGCACACTCCATAAAGCAGCCTCTCCTCTTTCACTAATATGACAATTAGGCCGACCTCTGGGAAATCTATGAGATGTATTTAAGTTCACATAAAGAAAGTAGAACATTCACAAAATCCTCTGCTGTATGCTTAATATCATTTTCCATGTAGCAGCAGCAGAGTCTCATGTACAAAACCCTGAAGGTCGTCTTGGTGGAGCTCGCCCTGAGGCGAAGGAGTACTTCTTGGAACATTAATCCCTCTTTCAAAGTTATTAAGTGTTTTAAGACCCAAAGTCTTTTGGTTCATGTGTGTGTCTCCTCCATGATAACACAGGTTACTTCACCGTTAAAGCCTTCAGGTTATTGTTGTCTCCCCTGAGTTACATCTGCAGACCTTTATTCACAACGAAAGCAAGCTTCTGGCACTGGTAGCGCTAGTGTTAGCTTTAAAGCTGTTCCTCCAGCCTGCTGGTATTTTGTGCTAAGCAGGGAGTCTGCAAAGTCTACAATTTGTTGATGGAAGCAATGAAACTGAAATACCGAAATACTGAAGCACACAGCTAGGCTACACTTTGTGGGTCAGTTACTGAGTGTTTCCCGTGCATCACATGCCAAAGTAATCATATGAGCCATTGCTATTACAGAAAAATACACGCATTACCTGCAAACGCCATGTTTTTGGCGAAAAGAAAAATTTGCGTCATAAAATGGCAATAATAGGATTTGAGTCGAAATAGATTGCTTTTGTGTTCCTTCTTCCTCTGCAGGCTTTTCGATGCCGGGCGACCAGTGTGAGAAAGGATTATATTATAGACTACTGCTTGAGTACTGTTTGATACCCCTGCATAATACTCAAAACCCTCCCTGTTAAATATTTCAATCATAAACACCCAAACCACCACCGCTGTGTTCCCATTAATACCGCTCCATTTCATTACCATTTTTGCTATATCTAGGACACGCATAATCTTGGATTTCTTTCAACTCTTCATCGAAATTTTTAGCGCGAGTACCTCACAGCTGTGCGAAAGAAGCACAATGAGAACATGCACATCATCAAGGCTGGGGTTAAGGCGGCGCGGGAGAGAAGCGAGCGCTTAACGAGATGGTAAAGGGAAGAAGAAAAGTTGGACCGAGGAGAGGAGGAAGCGAGAGCCATGGCAACGGTAATAAGTGACAAAAGCATTTCAGAGCATATTAGCGTCTTCATTTGATGAGGAGGTGTTCTATTTGCATGCAAAGTACCCAGACCCCTGCAGCAGAGGGTCAGTATCTATCTATAACCAGCATCCAAGTCGACACTCCCGGTCTGAGTGTTTCCTCTCCTCTTTCAAGCCTGTGTTCTCGAGTCCTTATCAGATCGGCATTAGTCTTCATTAGGACTTTGCTTAAGACTGTAGATATCCTTGATTGGCTGGTGACTTGTTATATAAGTCAGCCACAGAGGAGATCATTCTGGGTTGGCGTTGATGAGACCCGGGGAGATACTCAAACACTACACCCACCACGCCATCCCCACCTTTTTTACAACTTGAAAATGACCTGCCTAAAAACCCAATCGAATCGGTCTGAGTCGCACAGACCGACGACTCTGTGGAAACTCTGTTGTGCTGCCGAGTTGAGAGGACTCGGACTTACTGTAAGCTTGACCAGCTAATGTTTGTGTCTTTCCTCCACAGTTGTCATTTGCTATCTGTGTTAACTACTTGGCACCCAAGAAGGGCTTTTGGGATTGTTCCCACAATCCAGCTCAGTCCCTGTATTTATTTATGTGTCACAACACTGGAAGCTACAGTACCCCCGTGGTGCAAGAGCTGACAATTTTCCACTGACAGTGTAGGTTTTTTTTTATATTTTAAATCCAGGGAGTCCACACTAAGTGCCAACTACAATATGACTTCAGTGACATCTGCTGCCATTTTAATTTTAAACATGGAGCGCTATAGCACCCTGGGGTTGAATGTTTTGGATTAGTGTCTCCTACAAATGGCAAAATGTATATGTGACTTGTAGTATGCCTGGTTCAATGATAATGGCATAGCACTGTACAGCTTGTACCATGCAGCGATGCTGCTGAATGGACTGGCTGTTGCCATTTGTCATAATTACAGAGATGCTTTGGCTCAGAACCATTTGCGTGTACACACACACACACTTGGTTTAATACTGGTGTACCTACTTATTCTGCTGTCCAATGAAATTGTATAGCCCTGGGTGTCTAATTATACTAATCGAATGCATACCGCCTGGCATTTATTCATACATTATTAATAGCAGAAACAATAGAATCTCTGATTGGATATACTGGCTTCCTGACTTCTCATCTTCTCCCTGTTTCTTACTCTTTCCCACTTATCTCCCACTCCATCTCTCTCGCTTTCTCTCTACCCCATGACCTCCTTTCTTCTCCCTCTGACTCTTTTCCCCTTGGTCTCCCGTAATTTGCTTGTGGGTGTTGAGTAATTAGCATTCCTTTCACTTTTATTCTGATGTCAGAGCGGGGAATTTGAGAAATGTCCCATAAAGATTATATGTCCCGATAAGGTTATGTCTGAGACTCCATTAAAGAGATGGGCTGCACAATGGCTGTTTGTATCCTTTGGGAAAAAGCGGGCGTGTGTAGGAGAGAGACTGACGGTGACTAGAGACCGAGGCTCGTACAGACTGTACAGATCACCTCTTAGCCACGGCTGCATTTTCTCTTTCATTAACACAAACATTACAGTTAACTAACTGCTGGTTAGTTTTACAAAAACCTCCACAACCTGAGGTACTGCGCTGTCCACTGAAATGCTGATGATGTTTAGGCTACCACGTACAGTCAAACACATAGGTACTTGCGTGATTGTAGACCCACTTTCAGCAGCAGTAAGCTGCAGCGATGGTTTTCTGTGTGAATTAATGTCTCACATTATTGTGGAGGACGTCTGGGAGACGCTTCTTCACAGCGTTGCTTCAGCTCATGGAGGTTTGCAGCATTTGTTTATGCACAGCTCTCTAAAAGTCCCACCACCAGTGATTCTTTCTCAGCCATTGTGTTGGAGATTTGCTGCTGTGTGTTTGGATCATTGTCCTGTTGATGACACAGTTTGGTCCAAGCTTCAGCCTCACATTTAACTGTACAACTCCAGATATACAGATCATTCAGTTCAGTTTTATTTATATAGATCAGACCATCCCTCCACCATCGTGCTCACAGTCGATACGAGGTGTTTGGTTTTCTCCAAATGTGCTGCTGTGCATTACGGACAAACATGTCCACTCTGGTTTGTCTGTCCAAAGGACATCGTTGTAGAAGTCTTGTGTTTTATACAAATCTAAGCTGTGCTAATTTTAGAGCAGGGGTGGGGAACTCCAGGCCTCAAGGCCCCGGTGTCCTGCAGGTTTTAGATATCAGCCTGGGTCAACACACCTGAATCTAATGATTGGTTCATTACCAGGCCTCTGGAGAACTTCAAGACATGTTGAGGAGGTAATTTAGTCATTTAAATCAGCTGTGTTGGATCAAGGACACATCTAAAACCTGCAGGACACCCACCCTTGAGGCCTGGAGTTCCCCCACCCCTGTTTTAGAGAGAAGAGTGTTTCTCTGGTAACCCTTCCAAATAAGCCACACTTGTTCAGTCTGTTTCTAATTGTACTGATGATGAACGCTAACGTTTAACAGGCTGACTGAGGCCTGTGCAGTCTCAGATTGAGTTCTTGTTTGTGAGTATTGCACAGACGTCCCCTTCCAGGAAGATTGCGTTAACACATACAGACCAGCAAAGACAGCTCTCCGCTCTCATTTTCCGGATTGAATCGTGACTTTGAGGTGTATGAATGGATATGAAAAGTTGACATTTCTCATAAAGGATGAGGATTTTTTGAGGAAGTTTGTTTTTGGAGCCTCTACATTGGCAGAAGGGAAGAGGTGATGCGCACAGTCACCTGAACCGAGGCGTGATAACTTTGCTTTTTTAACTGGGAACGATGCACTCAAGTTACTCTAGTAAAAGTCACCTATAAAAACATGGAAGTGGAAATGAGCATCACCGATGCTCTTTAATGGATACAACGGCAGATATAACAACACTGTACAGTCAGCATTGCACTGTGTGCGCCTGTGTGACCACAGGCAAATGTTAAAGCGTTTTGCATAAAGAAATCCAGATTCAAATGTCAGGTGTTGTTAGATGTTGCAATTGTGCATGACTATAAAAAAAAATGCTTAGAGTTTGCAGTGGTGGTGGGGGGGGACTGCCTCCCCACGAGATTTTCAAAGCAAATGACGCCATGAGATAAGTGTGGAGCTGTGGGGCTTTGTAAATTGCAGTGTTTCTGTGGAATTCCTTTGAAAACACAATTTATTGCAAGGCAGGAAATTTACTATAATTACAGATGAGTCAGACCTTAAGACTATAACAACTTTATAAAGTTCTCTCTGGCAGCTCAGTCTCACAAACAGAGATGGGGGTAGCCAGCTCGTCATACCTTTTGAGGTTTGCGGTTTAAGTCGATATCAATTCTGAGTGCTTTCCTCCTTCGAGGCTAAGTGCTGGAGCCATCGTTCTGTAGATGGATTGTGTAGGCTAACTTCATTTGGGTATCATTTGTATTTCCACATAAATTACGTTCTAGACCTACATGTCTCGGTGCAGCCCGGTGAAAAATGATTTGCGTCACTGGAAAGCATTTAATTTAAGTAAACCACCACTTCTCTCCCTCTCTGTCTCTCATACTGGATAATACATGATGTGTATCGGGCCCGTCTCTCTCCCTTTATGCCCACAGAGACTTTTATTGATCGGTGTATGAGACATACGTTGTCCTCTGTCTTGGACAGGATGTCACCCTCTCTTTTTTCCTCTGATGTCTCTTTCGTGTAGGATTTGGATGTGTCATTGTGATGTGATGTTTGATGTGGTGATGCCACAGTGAGTGGTGGCTGACTGGACACTTCTCCTGGAGTGGATGACTTAATCCGTCACTCCGAGCAGATGTTTATCTCCCCTCACGACAGGATGGAGATGCAGATGCTGTGTGAATACAAAGATGAATTTTAGAGAACTAGCCTGCTAGTGAATGTGTCTACCACAGCTCACCCGAGTTCTCCCTTTTTCTGTTTCCACAGACTCTGCAGTTGGGTTGCTATGGCAGCTGTGGGCCCTTCCTACTTCTTCCTGCTGTGTTGGCTGCTGCAAACGGCTAGCTCTGCTTTCCCGGAGGAACCAGGGCCCCTGAACTTCATCCCTACAGAAGGTTTGACCTCCTCACTTTCTCGCCACTACTCCCTTTTCCTCCCTTGCATTTCTCTCACCCACGACATGATGTGAAGTCTTGGGTTACAGCCAAATGCGCATGGTGATGAATGAGGGGGGAGGCTATGGCGAAGGCTTAAGGTCACGATGGTGGCTGTGGAGATTTTCACACAAAACGCGTTGAGGCGTGGGGTCACGCTCGGGAATGAGACCGAAGCTGTGGAAGGGGCTCTCGCATTCGTGACTTTCCCACACATGAGCTCAGACCCTTGAGAGATGCAGCCCCTCGAATGCTCAGACTCTGTGGCTCCGTATCGGCTCTGCAGTCTCCGGCTTATTCCTGACCTAGATTGACTGCAGTTCAATAATATTGACCGGTGGTTTTCCAGCTAAGTCCAGGCCCTTCTCCATGTATCAATACCGAACAGCTGAGTGTAGATGTGTCTGACTACCGGGAGCCGCCTATTGGCTGGGCTGCAGTAGACCCAACAGCTGTGGTTTACAGCAGGTATAAGTGGAAACAGAAGGCTGAGGCCCAATCACAGCGAGTCAGAGTGATGCAGACACCGGAGCAAAGATAAGACACACAGGATAGAAACGAAGTAGAAGAAGAAAAATATAGAGATGAAAAGGAAGAAAGCGGATGTGTTGACTGTGTCAATGAAAATACTTTTATTGTTGAGGTCAAAGACGGGTAACTATACCGGCTTTCCATAGAAATCATTATCTTATATGTAGCTGTTACACATCTGTGGTACAGCATGACTGGAAATGTTTTATTGCTTCCATCTTCGGTTTGTCTCTCTTCCTCTTCCTGATCATTTACCTTTCTGATATTTGTTTTTGTCTTTTTGAATTATCTGAATCAGCCGGCAGAACATGCATTGCCAAACTTGTCAACAAAAGGCTGCATGTAAATGAACAATCCATCAAAAGTGAATCTCAATCAGCCAACAAACAAGAAGTTCTGAATATAATGACATATGAGGTGCAGTTCAGACATCTTTCATTTTCAGATTATTTGTCTACGCTCCCCTCCGTGTCTCGGTACGTTTAATGTAGCGCATCGGCTGCGCTTTCAAATGCAGATCTCAAATGCTTTCTCCACTTCACCTTGAATATCTGTTACTGAGGCTGAACTGTCAGAACAAACTAACACAAAACACTTTTATGCTGAGTACTTTTGGCAAAGATGGATGTCCGTTTCAGAGAAGCCATTCTGTTTGATTCTCTGACAGTGGTGAGAAGATACCCCGTGTTTCTGGGCCGACCGCACAAAACGTGGCTGAGACAAGAGCCTCTGCACGTCCAGAGGATCCTGCAGGTCAATCGGACACTTTACATCGGAGCGAGGTACACGATCCACACGAGCCACACACACATGCAGACACACGTGTAGACGTACCAATGTGTACCGATCGGGCGTACCATTCTGACTGCTGCCAGGTGAGGTGAATAACTCTGGTTATGTCTTTATTGTGGCACCTGTTAGAGGGCGGATATATCAAGGTGCAAGTGAATGTTTAGTCCTCACAGTTGATGTTAGAAGCAGGAAGAATGAGTGAGTTTGACAAAAGGCCAAACTGTGACGCTAGACGCCTTTGCCAGAGTTTGTTATAAACTGAAGGGTGATCTTGGTCTGCAGGGGTCTGGAGCGCTTGAGCTGATCTTGGTGCCAAAAACGTCACATTTATTTCCAGTTTATTGTTAAATAAATTATACACAATATACTGTGTACAAAATATTTAAATACATAACAAGGAGAAGAAACTCAACCATTATGGGGTGCAGACCTTCCACAACTTCAAGGAAGTAGATACAAAAAGCATCTGGCAATACCAAACAACTGAAGCAACCACCAGTGAGAGTGCAGGGTGGTGATGGACACGCGACAGCGGGGTGAATACAGCAGATGGTTAGCTAAACAACCGGCGCCTGAAATGTCTGCTAGCACCCACACGCCACAAGTGAATCGCTCCCCGTGTGGATACTCCTTAATGCTAAGCTCAGAGGAACTGTGCAAGTACAACTGAGGCTGAACTACACCCAGATGTTACATTAATTGACAAAAAAAAATGTCAATAGTTTTTGACCCGTGAAACATGGCACCACAAAGCCCACGACGTGTAGCTTGTGGGACCTGCTTGAACCATTAGCTTCTCTTTAATGTACTTTGTCTCTTGAGAGGCTTAAAGAGACTCGTGGATCCTGAGCGATCAGTCAAAAGTATCAGGAGACTAGCTTTTAGTAGCCTCGAGTCCACTCGCACAGCATAGGAACATAAATACTGTGTGACATTTGGACAACGACGGCAGAAATACACGAGCAGTAAAACATTACCAAAGCGGTGTGAGAACTGATGTTTTTAGAACACTTGTAAAACTTTCTATATCGGTTATTTTATTTACCTGTTACCAGAATGGCATTTTCTTCATATATTACACTTTTCTTATTGCCTACGTCACACACACATTTGTACAGCCCTTTATGTTATGTATTCACACTTTTATCCATCGCACACACTTGAACACGGACTGGAGGAGTCGGAGATCGAGCCGCCTCCGGTGGACGACCCACTCTACGTCCGCAGCCACCGATAGCAGCGCTCAGTGGCTGTGTAATTATTAAACAGCAGATGTAATTTTCAGTCATCAGTTCCTCCTGAAATGTCTCGCCCGGGTACTGTTTTTCCTTTCAAACTAAACACACAAAACAGCACTGTCAAACACGCGGCACCTGATTCTACAGTACTGTTGTAATGACAGCATGGACACACACAAGAAGTTAGTAAGGAGTAAATCAGATTAGCTTGCTCGCAGGGTAATCAGCGTCTCCCCTCAGGTTTTAGCATGTTTCATTAATCTTAGTTTATTGAAAAATAAATGAATAGTTACAAGGCAGACCTCTGAGTTGGTAGGAACCTGGCAGACTGGTACAGCTGCTTTGTGTTACTCTGACATCTGTTAGAGTAAAAGGTGTGTGACAGCAACACGATGCCACCATGGTAGGAATTGTCCTTTTCAAACAGGAACTTAAGACCTGAGCACATGGAAACCTTATGAAGGGCTGCGCGGAATAGCCTCACAGTCATGTTGAAAAAATAACCACGAGCCACAGCGTGCTGTGTGCCATCTGTAAACGTTAAGACAGAATGATTGAACGCATGTTATCGTTTTATTACTAGCTAGTAACGTGTTTTTTTAGCTGTCGCTCTCTCCTCTGGAGTAGCTGCACGTGAGGGCTGATATTTGACCTGACAAATATCAAGTCGAGTGATTTCTAGTTTGTTCTCCATGTGATGATGGTCCCCATATGCCTGTCAGTCTACTGAAGGCTGTGATCCTGAACAGATAGTAGCCCTGCTGGTCAGAAAGGCCGGAAGCCCAGTTTCCTCAGCTGCGCCACTGCTGTGCAACATCTGGTTCTCCACCGGCGCCATCCAGGAGCCGACCTGAAGCAACCGAGTTAGAAAAAAAAGAGCATGCAGGTTAAGATTTACTGTCCACGTTCTCCAGAAATTAACACAGTTTGAAACATCTCGAAAGAAGGAGAGACAGTTAGTTTTTGCATATGGTGCTGATTATTTGCTGTAGTGGAAGGAAGATTGAAGCGGTATCCAACAAGAGACGCCACTGTCGTCCAGGAAATGACCCAGTCCCCGGCCTCCAGCAGGTCTAACTTCACTGCTGAGACTTGGTAGTAAATATATCAAGCTATGTAGCTTGGTTCCAGCCATTCTGTCTGCACCGGGAGGATCTATAAGCACATGCTTATAATAAAACTTCCCACAGACAACTATAGCTACTGCAGTCTGAAGGTCTGCTTTATAACAAGCAGCCATGAAACACTTAAAAAAAATTAATTTTAATTTACAGCTGCAGAAATTGTTCCTGAATAGGAGGAGAAATCTGATCCGAATGTCTCAACCAACCAGATGATGAGGAAATACCAAACTTACAGGCGGGGCAGTGAGGGAGGCAAGCAGAGGGAAAGTTTCAAGACTATATTTCTGTCTTTTATGTAAGTGGCTAATAGTGTTTGTGGCTTCCTGGCGGCAAACGATCAGCCTGGAAAGAAATAGATCCATGTGCAAATGCATTTGTGAGCCAGAGACGGCACAGCAGGGTGACCGAGTTTTAAAATGTACACTGTATGAATAAGTACCTGTGGTGGCAGGTATGACTGCCAAAAGCTTCGACAGAGTGCGTGGCCTGATAAGACGCCTCGCTCATCCCCAAATCCTGTCGCCATTAGCATAACTGCTCCTCTGACTGCAAGCACTGCTAAATCCCTGCCCCAGACGCCCGCTGAGAGCTGCTACCTCTCCGCGTCCTCTTCCCATCCTTGTTAAATGAAAGTAAACTCTGTATTTGACTTGTGCCAAGTGGAGTAAGAGTCTTGCTGCGTTAAGCCCCATTTCATTGCTGTTAAGATGAGCAGCTGTGGATCCTCTGGTCCTCAGCCCCGAGTCAGATCCAACAGGTAAATCCACACAAACATAAACCAATTGGAGAGTTTACCAATTGACAGCATGACTGAAGAAATGACTCGAACTCTTGAATAACTGTTCACTTGTAAGATGTTTGTGCTCTCAGACTTTGTGGCGGTCAGACAGGGAGACGCTGTTCTGAGACCGGAAGGGAAAGTTTAGCATGTAAAGCAAGCAGTGTTGGGGAGTAATGGAATACACGTACTAGCGTTAGGTATTTAAAATACAAAATATGAGTAACTGTGTTCAGATACAGTTACCGCTTAAATAGGTGACAATTAGAATACAGTTATTTACTACACGGCGGTCTTTTCCTGTTTCATATGTTAGGCTAGTGCAGCATGGTGGATAGCGCTGTTGCCTCAGAAGGTCCTGAGTTCAATTCCACGATCAGGCCTGGGTCTTTCTGTGTGGAGTTTGCATGTTCTCCCCGTGTTTGTGTACTCTGGTACTCCGGCTTCCTCCCACAGTCCAAAAACATAGTGGGGATAGGTTAATTGGAAACTCTAAATTGCCCATAGGTGTGAATGTGATTGCGAATGGTTGTCTGTCCAGGGTGTACCCTGCCTCTAAGACAGCTGGGATAGGCTCCAGCTCCAACGTGAAAAAAGATAAGCGGAAGTGAATGGATGGATATGTTAGGCAAACAAACCCAAACAAAACACACAATAAGAGGCTCTAATGTAAGTGTCTCGTTAATGTTGACGGCGTCAGTTACCCAATGGACCCAGAGCCAGCAGTGCACGGGCAAGAATGCATTTCTTACCTGGAAATTCCGACACCACTTCATATTTAAAGAAGAAAGGGACGGGCAAAATCTGACCAGTTTTGCCCATCCCTGCTCTCAGCGTCAAAAAACTCCAACCTAAAGAAACACCTGGAAGTAAGTGCTTTTCAGTGTCCAGCAGTTATCTCAGTTTTGCTGTACGGTGGAAGGGCGACGCCTGTCACTCTTCATCACCCTCAAAAGACCTGAGTACACTTCAAGGCGCAGTTCAATTTATTTGGACCGTAGAGCTGCTTTTCCATCGAGCGCTGTTTTGTAGCGTTGTTTTGGAGGTATCGCTGTCTGCCTTATGTTGGAAAAAAATAGATCTGTCAATGACACTCGCCCTACGAGGCGTTCAAACACCTCATCAGCAACCAGATATCAAATAAATGCCCAAACCTTGTTGTGAGCAGTTCTATTTAAGAACTGCTTTCTTTCTGCCAAACTGCATCTGCAGACTGCATCGCTGCAGAGAAGAAGGCACACATGTACCCGTGATTGGAGGCTCGAGCTTAAGACTGAGGGCGTCCCTCATAGCTGAGCCATAATGTTATCTATCTGCATGCTTATTTTGGCTGCTGGATAACCAAATGTGTTAAATTTATATCTGAAGAGAGTCTTTGATCAAACTGTTGCTCTCTCAGTAAAATGCTGATGGCGTACAGGATGCGGTCTGCAGACACTTGATGTCCCCTCTCTCGCATACTTACACCGGACTCCTCTCAGTCAGTAATGTCGGTGTCTGTTCCAATCCTCCATTTCTGTTCTTTCACTGGTGTAACTTCTTCTGCACACTGGATTTTCACTCAAAAAAGCAGCACAACACTGCAGCTATGGCAAGAGAAAACATACTTATCCTTTAGTTATCCAAGTAAAAGTCTCACTGAGATTAAAATCTCCTGGCCACGAGGGCAACTTGAGAGGTCTCGACCTTGAGCCTGCCGGTGTTTGTCGAAAGTTCACGAGCTGGTCGAGTAAGAAACTAAAAAAAACGGTTTCAGCTGAGCCTGTGTTGACTTTGAATTACCAGGTCAAAAGGTTTGGATGCATTTCTAAAATAATAAGTCCGGCACGTGCGTATCGTATACGTAGATAAGGCTACAAAGAGACACATGTTGATTGTGCTTTCAGGAAATACTATGAAGCCAAAGGGTTGAGGTGATTTGAATGCTTTAACACACATCCTGCAGCATAAACATGAACTCTTTGCACACCCTTAACTCTAACCTTATGTCACAAGCAGCACACAGAAACTGGCTAACGTGCGTGTAAACAAAGAAAAGCATCCAGGCTTTGCGTCATTCGAACAACCTGAAATGCAGAAGGAAAGAGAAGCAGCAGTGTAAATAATTCCTCATGCTCTGCACTATGAGAGACAACAGTGCTGGCTGCCAGCCCCTCCGACTCGGAGGACTTTTGCTGTGTTCATCATGCTGAGACGATGCTGAAGCAGCCTGGATGAGATTACGTCCCGCTCTCTAGCCCTCTCCGCTGATTTGAGGATGCTTAAACTTTGACCTGCTAAGCAGGGGTACACGAAGCCAGTGTTTGGTGATTTTGCACTTCTTCGCCACTTAACAATTCTCCCGCTCTGCTGTGCTGAAATGGCTGTAATATTCTGACACAGCAACAGGAAGTGAAGATAAATTATTCAGAAGAGGGGTGACCTGCTGGCACTTGGCCTACCTGTGCTCTTATCAAGCACACATTCTCACAGCCACCCCTCTCGGTAAAATTAGATGCAAACACACACAGATACACACTCTCAAGCAGGAGGAATACTCACATGAGCAAGCACTTGTGCACCTCTCCTTCTGTGAAAGAAATT
>VOQK01043170.1:28239-39082 GCA_015052645.1 Benitochromis conjunctus | reverse complement strand
GTTTATTATGCAAATGGTTTCTTCTCTAAGGAATTCATATCATTTTGCAGTGACTCGTGTGAAAATGGCACATCACGATTTAAATTCACACCAGGCTGTATTTTACACCTAAACCAATAATTTGCAATGCACTTAAATCATAAACTTGCCTCCAGGAGCTACTTTGTGGAGGTGAGTCCCAAATGAGCTGCACGGCGCCGTGGCATTAATGCAGCGCTCTGTTTCCCCTGCGGTTCAGGTACCAGCTGAATAAGATCGTGGTGGATACCGAGGCCGGGCCCTACAGAAACCGCACCGTCCTCTTTCTCGGCTCAAGCAGAGGGACCATCCTCAAGTTTCTCATCATGCCCAACCAGGACAATACCGTTACCAATAGCAACATCTTCCTGGAAGAACTGGAGGGCTTCAACCCCGATAAGTAAGAGAGTAAAAGAAAAGCATGAGCTGATTAAGAATTGCACCCGTGTTTTGGACTGCTAGAAGAACAGTTCTTGGATGTAGATGTGAATAATGTCTGACGGAGACTGCTAGCTGGACTCGTTCATTAAAAATGAGTCGTTTTCACACATGAACTCGTCGGGCGTCTGGGGATTTAGGTGAGGACAACGTCTGAAGCTGCCCTTTTTCACATGGAGCACACTTCAGACATGTCCTCACTGGAAATACTCCATTTGGTTCAGGCGCCGTCTTTGCTTTTCCCACACGAGTGCAAATAAGTGCAAATGGACATCACGTGGACATGCACCTCCATTGGGTAATGCCTGGTGAAGTTCAGGGCTCCAGTGCATGTGTGAAAACAGTTTATATCTCATCCATACATGATGTATAGTACGTGACATGTTAATCAGGAAGCTTTGAAGTTCCTGTTTTCCTTATGTGACTAACTACCCGCAGGCTTTGTATTTGTTATATAGACGCGAAAGTGAAGAATTTCTTTATTATTCCTTTAAGGCACAAACCTGGGTAGTGAGAGAGCTTGGCGTGAAACAGCTCGCAAATAGATGACGCAGGTCGAGGGAAAGAAGGGGTTAAGTGACATCTAGCTTTGATGTACACACAGCGCGGGGTGCCGGGGACGTGATGCGGCTCTTACTAAAAGAGGCGCTGCTGCAAGGGGAGACAAAAGCACGTCCTGGAAACACGAAGAATCGTGCAGAAAAGCTCACCTACTCTTTGTGCGATGTACGTAATTGTGGCAGATGTGAGGAGATGAAACGGCCTGCAGAGAATAGGAATTAGGCAAACAGAAAAGAAAAGCGGTTAATGTTCGTTATCAAGAAATCTCAACATGTTCTAACGAGCCTGAGATGAGCAGCATTAGTGAGAAAACATCAGTAAGTAATAAAACGATGATAAAATCATGCTATCTTTAATCTTGACCGATGTTACAGATTGTCAGGAAAATTGACCCCTTATCTTCAGACTGCAGCTGAATCACGTTTAATATCTGGATCTTGGCAGAAGATCGGAGTAGATTGGGCTTCTTGATCCTTTCTAATTAGCATTTTGCACGAGGCGCGCAGCTTTGAGGCTCCTCTGAATGCCCATCATTACGTAATGAACACAGGGTACAATAGCCTTTCAGTCTTCTTTTTGTTCTTTGTCGAGATGGTGGATGACTCCGGGCTGGGGGGGGGGGGTTGCCTCACAGATGCAGGCAGCTTTGGCTGGTGATTATCTTTTACAGAGGCTAATTAGAGTTGTTTAAAAAACAAAGTACATGTTTCTAAACACGAGCTTTCTGTTTTAGCTAATTGTGCTCACTGATATATGCCTTTTTTTTTTCTTGTGGAAACCAACAGACTGGCAACACAATCCCATCTCCTCACACGGTTTCACTTGTTATTCATATAGCCACCACTCTCTTTTCTTTTTCCATCTCCTCCCAAACACCAATTTCTGTCAGATGTGACAAAGTGGGGGACAGAGATGATGGCAAGTGAAATGAGAGGGCCCTGTGAATAAGCTTATGTGGACTGGAGTAATTTGGTGTGCACGGTGAGGTGAGCTCACCGGGCTTTCACAGCAGGCATCCAGCTAATCAGGAGACGGAGCACTACCACATCATTTTTTTTTTCTGCAGACAGCACACGCACCTTATATCCACAGGCAAAACAGGTCACACAGAAACAGGGCAGCTAACAAAGTTCTCACTTAAGAAGTCATCACAGAAAAAACGACTGACCTGTGATAGGTCGGCTTCCACAGTGAACCAAGCAATCACCTGAAATCACCTGCTCTATCTTCTTCCCCGTCCGAATGTCTTCAATTTTCTCTTTACCAGACTCTTTTTTTTTTTTGCCTTTTTCCTACATTTGTTAGCCGTGTGATCTTTTCTTCACCTTCACTGCCCCCCCCCCTCCCTTTTGTGATATTGGCTGTGAAGAATTGACTCACAGCTTGGCCTTAGCAGAATGATAGATTCTTCTTAATGACTGTGGGCCCGCTGCAATGCTATTACCATAAACCATCCAGATACAACTCATGCATGAGTGCACATGTGCATAAAAAGGTATAAATCAGCTGCATGAAGGCAGGTCGGTGCCAGCTATCGCAGCTTTAAGTGCCAATTAGATGAGATTCAGCTCCTGGTGCTGGATTTGATGGCCAGCCGACCCCTCGAACTTCTACAATCGGCGCCGTGGATTTTTGGGTTGGTACTGTAACATCTACACGGACGTTCTCTCGTCAATTACATTTTTATTATGGCTTTTATTTATAAAGCAGTTTATGTTTGGCTGTGTTTCATATTGAGTCATTAGGGAGGCTTTTTTTTTTCCAGCTGTAAAGCTAAGAGCGGGGTCAGAGGTTTAATGTGCTGCCTCGGTTTGGTAATTGAAATTGTGTAATTCTAAAAAAAAAATAATAATAATTTTTTTTATGTGTGTCTGCATCTGTGTGTGTGTTTGTTGCAGGTGTGCTGAGGACTCTCTGCAGGCCAGGCAGCTGTTGTCCCTGACTCTAGACCGGATGAGCCACACTCTGCTCCTCGCCTTCCCGTCCTGTGTGGTCAGAGTACCAGTGGCACGATGCCAGCTTTACTCCCGATGCATGAAGTAAGTAAAAACCGTTCACACAATAGCAAAGAAGGGCAGCGGGACAAAGATGAGATGTTAGGTGACCCTCGAGGAAACATCTGGCCTTCACAAGTGTCCTTCTTCCAGCTGCAGCTGTAGCAGACCGGTCTTTGCTGCAATAATAACACAATATTACAACTTATAACATCTGCCGCTTTGCCCTTGAGCAAGATGGCAGTCTGTTAAACGCAGCATAGTAAAACGAGTCAAACTTTAATAAAATAGGCCAATAGGTTGGCATCAAATCAAGTGAAAGCTTTTAGTGTAATTAACTGAATAAAAATAGTGGTGTATTATTTTTGTTTTACTCTGTCGTGTGCAGTATTAATTTTACTTTATAGTAATAATACCTGCTGATAATGCAATACATGATGTTTTAACTTGATAACAGAATAGTAATGATGTAAACGAGTCCTGCAGTCGAGGAGAAGAGCTAACCTTACGTAGCAAACACTCAAATCCCAGAAGACCAGCTCCAAAAATCCAGATTAAAACGTCCTTGCAATGACCAACTTGAGTGTGCAACACCCTCAACCTCTTGGCAACCAACCGCGATCACGAGGTTATTGCACCTGCTGGGAGGCAACTCTGCGCCGAAAAGTGCGGATCACCTGCAGTGTGTGTCTTCGCAGTAAGGGACTCGACTCGGCTCTCGGCAAACTGCTTGTATTCTGGTTCTGTTAAAGCAAAGTCGCCCGTGTCATATATCAGCATCCTGAAGCAGCTACCTCTGTGAATTTCTGCTTCACATCTGTGAGGTATTGGGTCAACTCTGAATGTAAGTTAATGTTAAACTCTGTTTGCAGACGTCAACAGATTTGAGATTTGCACTGATTTATCGCAGTTGATTGCGATGCATGTGATTGCCAACTTGGCTCCATTGTATTGCAAACTGATAGCAGACTGAGTTAGCGTCTTATTGCCACACAAATGCTTTGAACACGGAAAATCTCTGAGTGGTTGCAGATCTGGTCCCCGTCTTTGAAGCAAAGAGCAAAAAGGAAACGAGAAGTGCCTGATACAATAGCTGCGGTCATACAGCAGTCATCACCTCAGCTAATGTGACTTATCGACTGGTCTTGGTGCTGTTCGGAGCATTTTAAATGCTTGTTTGCTGTTAATTATGCTCACAGATCATCCGAGAAATCTGTGCACAGTCTGGTTTTCAATGAGTAAAATTAAAGCTTAATTTTTTTGTTTTGTTTCAGCACTAATTAGTAGTTATGAGTCCGTGCAGTGTACAGACGATCCTTGCAAAGCAAGCTTGTCACTCTTTAGCTTTAACTTAGCACCCAACCCTCCCGATCGTTCTGTTCATTACTACATATTAGATTATGGGAATGAACAGTGAAGAAACTGGATTTCTGGAAACCTGGCTGTGCTGCAATTAAACATAAAGATTTATTGAAAGCAAGGCTGTTTCACCGGCACACACCCACACAGTCGGCACACTCGAAAGAATCATCAGTCTAGTTGCCCGTGGCTGTGGCCCTTCAGAGTCCACTGACACAGTAACACAAACTGGTACACACTCTGGTACATGAGGCGTGCAGTTGTGTTCATTGAACCAGGTGAGTCGTACAAGCGTGTAATGCACATTAAGAAAGCACTCGCGTGCTTTCATTGATGTGTATGGCGTGTGCACTTTTATTTTCGACGTGTGTATGAGAGCTAATTTTCTGTGTGCAAATAGGTTAAATATTTCTTAGTCATGCTTCGCTGGCTTCAAGTGTGTTTTTTTTTAACCTTTGAAGAATATTTTTGAGCACTTTGAATTTGGTTCAGTGCGATGACAGTTGACGTGCAGATTCCTTTCCACCTGACTTTAATCCTGTTTGATATGCTCGCATTTTTAAATAAAATCTTCAGTATTTCATAGTAAGGGCTCGGCTATCTGCTGTGTGCCGAGCGTACAGCTGGATCTTTTGATGTCGTTTAACTCTGGCTCATTAAGCTCTGGTGCAGAATATCATTAAAGAGTCTTCCCCTGCTGGTCATTAGAAAGAAGACAGTCTTAAGGTTGAAAAGACTTTGTGCTTGCTTCAATTTGCAGACTCTGAAGCTACGCCCATCATTTACACCATCTGTCCTTTACTTTTACACCTTTGCCGTTGCTGTGCCGGTAGTTTGGTAAACGGAAGACGGCCGGCTGGTTTGGTGCTGCAGATATAGCTGTACCTATAATATTTGTCTAAATACCCCTTACTAAGTTGCACCTTGAAGATGCTTTTGGTCACAATCAGCAAGCTCCTGCCATGATTCTGGCTGATATTTGACAATTATTGTTGGCAGAATTGGTAAAGTTCTTTAAATCAGTTGGTTTCCTGGCACAGACCCAGCTTCTAAGCGCCGTCCTCAAATTTCATTAGCTTTAGGAAGGTCATTGCAGAAGCATAATGTTAGCCTGCTGATGTATTTTTGTTATCATTGTCCAGTTGGAACACCTGACTGTAGCAGGTAGTTCAATTTTCCTTCTGAGATCTTCTTTGGACTTTCCCATAGTTCTGACTTTTGTCAGTCCAATGAGTGCTGTCAAACAAATTCTCTTTATGCTGCAAGGAGAAACAATCATCTTGTCAAGGCCCTGTGAAGTTAAAAGATTAAAAGGTTTAGATTAATACTCTTACCCCAAATATGATTTGTGTTATTGACTCTAGTTTTGTTTAAAACTTAAAGAGTCTTTCGGACACTTTTTTGGCAGTCTGTGGCGTTTGTGGTTTTGTCAGCATTACATTATCAGTGGAGCTGTGAGCAGGGGAGATTTGTCGCTGCACTCAAGGACATGGCATTTTATTTTTAGAGATGGAGTAAGCAATTTTTCAGAAAGTTTGACATTTGAACTTAACAGCCAAATAAACACGCTCCTCTCTTCACTGCTCCAAATTCATGGGCGTGCATTGCTAGGACAATGACATTTAGCAGCTGAGTTAGCTGACCCAAGGAGAAATGTTCCAGACTTTGAATGTGGACTTCTTTTTGTCATAGCACGCCGTTCGAAGTGCAAGAGAGTAAAAAGTACCAAGTTAGTTGTTTAGATTTTTAGAATGTTTTCACAGGGGAACCATTAAAGGTGCCTCCTGTTCCCCGCTGTAACCAAAGCCAGCAATTGCTGTGACCTCCCGCTAACCACTGCAAAACGTCCTGGTGAGCTAGAGCCAGTCAGCAGCTTTATAGGGAAAAAATATTTGAAAGTCACATTTTTACTACATACGCTTTGTAAACAGTTCCTGCACACTTGTCTGACATCTGGCTCTTGTGCTGGCTTTCTCTACGTACGCCTAATTATAGACAAGACCGAAAACATGCCCACAAATGAACCAAAGCATGCGCACAAACGCTTTTTCCTCTCTGTGGTTATTCACGGGCTATTTTCCATTCTGGAAATGTGCAGGGATTCACAGGGATGTCCTGCACACACAGTCTGTGCACATGGATGAACTTCCCCTGCGGCTGGTTGGCTGGAGTAGTGACGTGTGGGCCGGTCCAAGCCACTTTGTTTTGTTCCTATTGAGAGAGCCAGGCCTTTTTTTCTGTGAACACACATAATGAATTTGAAGTGTACTGGAATATTTTGGCTGACTTTACCTTGAAGAGATTTAGTAAAAATATGAAGTGAGTGATAGTGTTAACATATCTAATTTATGACTCATGTTTTTTGAAAGTCAAATTTGGAAGAAAAACCTCAGGCAGCGCTGATGCTGAGAATCCGTTTTTAAGAAAAACTTGGTGAAGGTTGCTGTTGGAAAGCTCAGATCTCTGCTGAGACTCCCACAGGCTCCTAAAAAGTCTTAAATTAAGGTCTCTTTGCACAGCATTCAGCTCCATGATCAGAACATTTATGGAAGACTTGTTTGGACCGTTTTATCAAACTGTCACCCAGTTAAACATCAAGAATTCAGTTTTGGTCTTTCAGGAAGTGTTTTTTAAGCGCCCGTCCTTCCTCACAGCCCTGTTATTGGATTGCTCTCTATTGATTTTTCTCAAAAATGACAAAATATTCACTGCACTGAACAACATCAAACAAGTTTTACAGGCTGTAAAACTTGAAGGTCACTGACTTCCAAGGAGATGGAAATCCATCTAAAAAATTCACACCATCATTCCTAATTATCGGTATTTGCTTTATAGTGGATTCAGTTAAGGAAAAAGTAATCAGCAGATATTTTATGAGAAGCAGTTTTTAGTTACTGTGAGCACAGTATGAGCAAACCACCAGAAAGATAAAGAGGGTAATGGCTAATGAAAGTTCCTTAATTGCAGTTATAGTCACAATCTGCAGATCTAACAGTGAAGCTTCCTTAACGCTTCTCCCCAAACAGACGACGTGTAAAGACCTCCCCTGTACCCTTCATGAGCTTTGATGGTCATCAAAATAGTTTTTCGGGTTTTTCCAAAGGTAGCTGCATAATCAGAGATCAACATCACTAACTTGTGATGCACAGCCAGTTATTTAGTTCTGTGCCAAGCCTGAAATATGACAGAAACTACTCGGATCAGAAGAGAGAAACGAGGGTAACTCTGAGTAAAGAGTTAAAAGTGTAATATCACAGAAATATCCAAACACAGATTTCTTTTTATTGAATTTATTCACTCTAACAGGTTGCTTTATTACAGACACCTGTCACTGGGCTGTATCCTCTTTGCTCCCTTCTAGTTTCTCCGACAGTGGATTGTTACCTACGTTACCTGTGCAGGTGTTTTGAGTTACATCATCATTACAATCTGTGCCTCTTTGTTTTTTTTAGAATGAAAGTGGAAAGAAATGACCTCACATAAACATGCACAGCTAATATGAATAAGACTGTAATGCATTACCTCACCTGTGTGATTTCCCATGAGTCATATTGAATAGATTGTTATCAGCTGCTTCATGACATCATCAGTCTCTGTGTTTAGTTGCTGTTTTGACCCAGAGACCCCTTTAAGGCAGCAGCTGCACACCGTGCACTTACGGGGACCTAAATAAAATTTGGGACCTTTTTGGTGTTCAGGCAGTCAAATAATTAGTTTCCTCTCCTCTGCAGGAACTGCATCGCCTCCAGGGACCCTTACTGTGGCTGGACCAGAGGAAGCACCTGCTCTTTCCTCAGACCTGGAACCAGGTACGGCATCCTTCTTTGCTTTTTTCACGCATTTACAACGCCACAGCACACACACCGCTCACTTTTATATTCAAAACAAATTCTTTGACACACTGTTTCTTTAAGGTATTTTTTTCTTTATGTCGCTCTGAAGCTCCATGTGTGCTTTTCCTCCAGTTTTTCTCTGATCTGCTGCTTTGATCCAACTTGTTTTCCTTTGAATTTCTTTCTACTTTTATCAGACGTCAAGGTTACTTTTCTGACTGCAGACCACCCATGGAGACCGTGCATTTTTTCTTTAGTGTGGAAGTCGCTGGGTTTTATTTGCAATGATTTATATTTGTCAGTGACATCTGTGCCCTCTGAGTAACCTCCCCGTGTACAGCACAGCGTCACAGTTATTGCGGCGCTCATAAAACGTGTACGTGTTTAGTTGGATTCAATGTTTTTGCATGTTCCTCTGTTTTCTGTGTAACACACACACACACACACAGAGTATTGTCTACATGGATGTGTGTGTGTGTGTGTGAAGTCTAGTGGCCTGTCTTGACAGCTCACCTCCAGTTGTGGCTGTTTCCTTCCAGTGAAATCAGATTTCTCTTTAGTCAAGCTGCTTATTGAATTAGGCTTTCAAACACAGGTGTAGTGCCAGCCGAACAGGCAACACGGGCCTTAAAGACCACCCCGGGCTGCGTGCTTATACTATTATAGGCCTCTATGTTGGTCTTGATTTGATTTACCAAGGGCGGTCAACTCGGCAATCGATTCTGCATTGAGTTACCGTGGATTTCCTCTTTGTGGAATAATGCAACCTCTCTTTCCAAACCGGTGTGAGAGGAGAGCTCGGCAGCTCGTGCTGGTAGATGCAGTTTCTGACGGAGAGGTGTTTTGTAGTTTAAATGAAGGTAGATGTTATGCTCTTGCTTTTGGTTAGGGGGGTGGGTAAGTATGTTGTGCATTCAGGATTTGCTTCTGCCAGCAAGAATTTTTTTACAATTCAATATTTTTGTTTTCCTGTAAACCAATAATTTAGTCTTTTGTCAGTTGTACCGAGCAGCATTTTCAAAATACATCAAGTGTCCACTCGTGAACACCACCGACCAGCTTTTATATGTCTGTCTTAATTATTTGCACAATGAAGCGTCAATACAATCAAAGCAGCGTAATGACAACAACAACAAAATGAAAGGCAAATAGTGCCGGTGAAATTAAAAAAGCCCATAGGAGGTTAGAAAGGAAATCATGTTCAAAATCAATTAATCGGCATTGTTTCTAAAATAAAATGGAAAGTATTTGGTAACAAAACACTTACCGAAACAAAACACTTATCAAAACAGTAAACAATTGGAAAATGAGAAACAGGTGCATGGATTTACTGAAACGTGCACATAAATCGAAATATACTTTATACGGCAAAAACAGCTTGAAAGTCAAAGTTTGGTGTGAGCAGCTTTATCCTGTGTGAGCTTTCTCAGCAGCTGATCTGAGAGGATCTTCAGGAATTCAAAGTTCTTCTTTGGATGTTTCTGCTTTTTGGCTCTGGTCTCTGTCAGGATGGGGAGGCCAAGCTGTGGCGTTCTACTGTGGGCTCTGATCCAGGCGTGATTTCACTGCAGTGTCAGTGTGTTTGTGGTCATTGTCCAAAAATGTCAAATGTGGATTCATCTCTTCGTCAGACCTATTCCACTGATCTTCACTCCAGTTCTTGAGTATTAGGAGTTAGGCAAGTTTTTTTTTTATTTATATAGCACAATAGGAGGAGTTAGGAGTCTTTCCTCCCTGTTTCGCTTTATTAAGCATGGCTTCCTGACAAGATCAGTTCTGATGAGGCTTCGGTGAACAGTAGACGATCAGCTGAAGGTCCAGGTCATCTCTCAGGTCCTGTGTCAGGTCTTTGCTGGATTTCCCCCCCTGTTCTTTAAGGACTTGACTGTCCAATACTGTTCACACATGCTGAGATATGCCAACCATTCAGCGAATAGATCTTTGAAAATAAGCGAAAAAGCAACTGAAAGAAAAACTTTGATAGAACTTCATAATATCTGAAGAACTATTCCTCAGTACCACTTTAAAAAATTATAAAGAACAGCAGTTTCAAAATATAAAGAAATTCACAGCATTTTTAATCCCCATGGTCTTTATTGCTTTCTCTTTAGTTACTGTATAAAGTCTTTAAACAATGATCCAAAGTACCCGTGAGAATATACAAGAAAAGAAACACTGAAAATGAAAAAGCAACAAAAAGAAGCGGTACGCACACAGAGCCACAGACACGTCTAATGTATACAAAGTGAACGACCCGCCATTTGGGAGACGCAGCCAGCTGAACACGTAACATTATTCTTTATTAAGGTGGCACCGCTGCAGGTTCACAGCACACTTGGACTCATTTGTTACAGTTTTTTTTAGGTATTAAAAGCACGAATGTTGGCTGCTGCTTGACCCTTTAGCTAATTACAGAATACTGACCTCTCAAGCCAAGTTCAGCGTTCATGCACAGTCAGTGCTCTGACATGTCAGATGTAGCTGTAGCTAAATCACTGCACATCTTTGTGATAACGTACAGTGGGCGTGCATCAGATCAACCGAGCCCCTGCTAAATGCTCACTTATAAAGCTCAGCTTTCCTCTGTGTTTGCTGGTGACAGTTTACGCTCAGCTGATCACATCAGGTCACGCATTGATG
>VOQK01043170.1:16611-27589 GCA_015052645.1 Benitochromis conjunctus | reverse complement strand
AGCACGTTACAATCATTAGTTGTCGTTTCTTCAGTTGAATCTATGAAAATGCCAAAGATAACAGTTTAACGGGCAGAAAATAATATTTTTGCAGCAAAAAAAGATGAATGCCAGAGAGCTGAAGAGCTGAAACTTGATGCATATCTTAGCGCGGTGTGCAGTGTGTCGTTAAATAATTAAGGAAAGTGGACACGTGGAGGACAAACGGCCTAAAAAAAATATCTGTAGGAAATGAAAAGCATCTGAAAATCATGTTCAGAAGAAACAAGACTGACACAGGACCCGAGAGATGATCAACTGAAGCCTCATCAGAAGTGGTCACAGTGGAAGGCAAACAGGGAGAAATGAATGATGGAACAGAGAACGAAAACAAAACGCAAAAACATCCAAAGAAGAGCTTTGAATGTCCTTCAATAAGCCTGGAGAACTATTCCTGAAGATCCTCACAGACATGACAGAGAGCTGCTCAGAGAGCTCAGACTGAATAACAGTGATCATAGCAAATATTGGCCATTTCTATTTTTGCATTAAATACTGTATGTCTAATTATCTTTTCAAGTTTCTATAAATCACCGCACCTATTTCTCATTTCCCTGTGAAACTCAAAGACTTCTGCACACTAATTTACATGTGACCGAGGAAAATTAAAGAAACGGATGCATGCACGCTGCTTTCAGAATGAAAATGATCCGTTTTTTTGGCGATCTGGTGTGTTCTTTACATGTTTCTCTTCCTGAGCTGTGCCGTTGAAAAGGGGCAAAAGTGCACTTTCTCCTATATGATACTTAAATCACTTAACTAGAGGTCTTTCCAGTCACATGAAACTCATTATAAATGAGTTCTGAAATGCATGGAGCCTGCAGGCACGCTCTTGCGTGCGCTCACACACCTACACAAACGTCCTCGCTGCGTCCGTCGCAGCTTCCCCCTCGACACGAGCCATAATCAAAAGCACTTGTGTTTGTCTCGGTGTGCACCTGGCCTATGAGCCGTTCTCATTTCCTCTCCGCTTCCTCTCTTCATCATACTCTATGTTATTGTCTGTTGAGGTTTTCATGCTCCCCTTTGGACCAAAAGGGAAATGACTTGTATAAATACAATATGTCATAGTTTCCAAGTGCCACAGAAATCAGTACAGTTTGAGGCTTTGCTGAATATTTCACTGATCATAAATGTGTAAAAACTGGTAGGGCGTTATCATCATGGCACCTCCCCACCCTAATCTGCATATTAATGAGTGAAACACATGGTGTTGAACCGTTCCACCTCTTTAGCACTTTGCACTAAAACAGCAAATATCTCTAATGTGAAGTCGTGTGCTGACCTAGAAATATTTGTAATTTGTTGCATTAATTAGTGTAATTATTGATGCTGCAGGCATGAGTGGTATTTTGAAATTATAATGAAGATTATTGTGGGATATTAGGCGGCTCGAGGGCTTCTTCACTTCATTTTTCTCGCCGGCCAAACAAAAAGTGAGATTTCTTAAGTGTGAAGCTTGTCGAGATGTACGCCCCACTGTAACACTGAGGTAGCATTCCCGTGTCAGAGTGGATATCTGCTGTGTGCTCAGCGGCCGAGTGGCCGTGCCTCCGGGTCCCCTGATTAATGACCGTGTCTCCTCTCCTCTGCAGACTGCCGTTTGAGCAAGATGTTGAACACGGAAACGTGGACCACTTGGGCGACTGTGACGGTAAGAGGAGCGATTGTGGGTCTGTGTGTTTGTGTTGCTCTGCAAACGTTCAAACAAATAGCTCTCCTGTCTTTGGCAGGCCTTACATAAGCTCGGTATGTTCGAGGTAAACAACAGCACAGTAAAAGAGAGAAAGAGCCCGGTAGTTTCAGTTTACACAAAATAAATCCTCAAATAAACGCAGAATACGTCCCAGTCCACCTCGGCGCTCTCCTGTATCTCACTCCTCCCCAGGGTTATCGCTCCGATCCTACTCGAAGGCCTTCTGGCCGTCTCGCTTCGCCTGGGAGCTGGTTAGAAAATTACAGTGTCTGTTTTAGCTAATTTTGTTCTTCTCTCTGTTTACTCTGTCCTCCTTTGTATGCTGTCTTTGCTTTGGTCTGGTAGGTTTTGTTCCATATACATGTGGTTAATTATACTCAACTCCAGCTTGGATTCCCCTTGATGTCTTCTTTTTTTTTTTCCCCCTCTATCCATATCATTATGAAAATAGATTTGGTAACCAGCAAAGCACAATCTCTACTCTAGATACACTGAGGTTTCGGATACTCCCATGGCGCCCCTCGCTTTGATCTAAGTGCTAATTTCAGTGCGTGCAAATTAATCCTTTGCTTCTGAAAGTTCCCGGAGTTCATGCGCTGTGCTCCCTGAGAGAAGAACAGATAAATATTTCATAATCACAACCCGCGTACAACTCTAATCCTGTTTCAGATGGCCACTTCGTTTGATGCTGCTCTCTCACGTCAGGTCCTCTGACCACCAAACAGCAGGCGACGTCCTCTGGAAGTGATGGCGGGAACAAAGTTAGCCTTCAGTTTTTGACTTCACCAAGCCCAAGCGTGCGTCTTACAGGACATGTGGAGGACCCTAGTTAAAGTACAGATACCAGGGAGTGTTATATCAAACACAGAGTAATTAAAGAGTCTCGTCTTCTTTTGGTTATTAACACATTTGTGATTTTTTTCTTTCTCATTTGCATTTCTGATTTCCAAAGAGCATAATCATCTGGATAGACCGACAGCCTATCCAGTGAACATATTTTAATGTATTTCTACTTTACATTAAATTAACGTCTTGGTTCTTTATCAAAGCTGCTGCTCTGTACCGACTGCAGTACTGTAGCCCGCTGCAGATCTGACGGCCGATAAAATCCTGCAAATGAAGAATAAGCGCTCACATTCATCTGGTTCTCGCACTAATAAAAATCATACACTAGATGAAAAATGGTCGTTTTAATTAAATTGCACAATTTCTACCATGAGGGGATTTAGCTTGAGCAACTATATGGAGGAAGCGTAATTAAAAGCAAAACTTCTCGATCATTACTGGTGTGCGACGCCGGTGGGTGAGAGACGAACACAGTCACACGGGTGTATTCGTTGGCTAATGGGGCGTTTTACAAGCTGCGGTCTCGGATTCCGGTTTTGGAACATTTTTTGTTATGTTTACGGGTTTCGTGCGAGGTCTTGGGGGTTTCAGAGGGCTCGGGCTGAGACTGGCTGACATGTTGAAGGTGTTGTTGCAAAGCGAAAGAGAGTTCATAAAGCAGCACAGACACCTTGCAGTTGGGTATCGCGCTTAAATGTTGTGGCACATTCAAACAGGAAACTCATTTGAGATCATGACAATAGAGGCCAAGTGATCACATGAAAACAATTAATCTTCAGCGGTGTAAGATTTTCTCCCTTTGAAGCCGCGCATTCCAAAAATACCTCTTCAAAATAAAGGGCTCATATTTACACAGTCATTTCAGTCATTATGAGTCATTCGTATCCATTTAAGGGGACCGATTATCCTCATTTCCAGCTCCATGTTGTTATTATTGGATCCTACGAGAGCAGCTTTGCACAATTCACAGTTTGATGCCATTTCCGTCGTTATGACTCATTCGTATCCAATTAAGAAGACCAGTTATGCTTATTCCCAGCTCTGTGTTTTTATTACTGGACTCTACTTGAGCACTTTCACAATTTGATTGATTATTGATTACATACTCTACTTTTACTCTCCCTTTCAGCCAAATTTCTTCTGATTGGCTGCCCCTCGCAAGCAGAGGTTTTAAAAGCAACTCACAGCCGGAGCTGTATAATGAGGAAAGGCACATTAAATAACTCGTGTCCATGATTCTGAGAGAAGGTCAGCTTGTTCCAGAGCAACATAATCTGTGTTAAACCTGCTCCACGAGCTGTGCAGTGCTTTCTCTAACTAGTAAATGGACTTTAACATGGCAAATAAGTGGCATGGCCCTTTAAGTTGGCCACAGAGTCAACAGAGAGTGTTAATTTATCGTTTGTACACAGAGATGAAAGTGTGCAGAATCTGCTGGTCTTGGAGCTCCGCCACATAAAGATGTACCCTCCTGCTCTCCGGCCCTGCCTTTGAGGAATTTCCAAGCTCTGAGGCACGTTTTGGTCCCGCGTCTGATCCCGTTGTGAAATATGGCCGAGCTGAGCTCAGCTGACAGAGGCGAGGTCCGCCGGTGCGAGGTGAACGGGCGCTGCTGGGCCGACATGGCGGGACCGTGAGCCGGCGTGTATCTGACAGCTGCCACCGACGCTCAGACTGCACTTTGTCTCAGCGGGTGTGATGAACTCGGTGCCGCGCTCTGTCCTTTCATCGTATCTCTTTTATTTGACACTTTCATTGTCTCTGATACGGTTGCTTTCCTCTGTGTTTCCTGTTCGTGGTTAATGCCGAGTCCATCTCTCTTTGTCTTTCTGTAAGACAAAGACGCTTTCAGTCATCTGCAAATGTAATATTCAGTCAGAGAAAGATGGAGAGGCACGGCTTCAGCAGGCCTGCTATGACAAACTGTCACTGACACTGTTAAGGCTTTGAAAACAGAGTGCATATCCTCACTCCGCGTGCCTGTCAGCATTCCTATGCGTTTATATGTATATAGGACACGTGCTGTATATGCATGTGCTTACAGCCACACAGACTCCACGGAGGCCCGGATCAGTGGAACAGACAGAAGCCCTTTGGTTGCTGAATATTTCATATCTCTATATTGGACTCATTCCACCTGTCTGTACCTTGATCAAGCAGATGAGAGGTGAGATATGGTCTGGCCTATCTCTCGCTCTTTAAAGAAATTCAGCAACCTCGTTTTTTGCTCTCTCCCTTTGGCTTCTCTTCTTGAAGATGAGTCACTTTCTGTAGCTGCATGTCTAACAACAATTTTCCCTGTCGCTTTTACCACAGTTCAGATTTCATATTTTCGCCATTAAAAACAGAAATGACTAAATAATAAATGAAGTCACATGATGATTAACACGAGAGGACATAAGACTAAGGAGACTTTACTCCATATATTTGTTTGTTTCGTTCTCCCCCCCCCCGGCAGGTAACAAGTCTTTCATCGTAACAATTTAAGACGTTAAAGTCCTCTTTGATAAAACGGCTGTCGGTGACAATCTGAACGCATTACGTCTCCGCTCTGCCTCGCTCTTTCAGGATTCTGGCGTTATCTCGCCGCTGGCGTCCGAGCCTCCTCGTTGTTTCCTTTCTTTCAATTTTCCAGACGTTTTCTCTCAAATATTTTCCATCACTGTAAATGTTTGGAACCAAATTACTGAAGAAAATCAAAACTGCCTGCTTGGCTAGACACCGCCAGTGAAACTGGAAGTGAGAAAATATGTTGCTATTTGTATTTCATAATTGGCTGAACCGACCCATTAAGGTTATGATGGTCATATTCAAATTATGCTCGTTTTGTTTTGCTATTAATTTATGGTGCCATTGCTTTTGCTCCTCTGCTCCAGCGCTCCTGTGACCGGGAGTTTCATGTGCTTCGCTGCATTTTCATCGTTTTTTTCTTTCTTGCCCCAGACTGAAACGACACGCTTCTCTGTGATTAGTTCTAGTTTGCACAAGTTAGCGCTGCAGACTTTTCAAACGTCTGGATTTTATTCATGTGGCAGGGACGCGCTGTCATTGCGGGTCGAGTTCAGGTTAACCTTTCACCGCCAATGCTACTCCTGATGGGGAAGGTTGTGAGTCACAAGTTATGGAGATTTTGGCAGAATGGGATGAAAACTACCAGAAAACGTGGACGGGAGCGACATGAAAGACCCCGAAATGACTTACATTTGGGAGACGGAGGTGAAAGATGATGCTCATGTAGGAGAATATAAATAACAGTCTAACAGGAAACGTGTGGGTCGAAAAATGTGTGGACGCAGTCCTGCTTAAAGCGTTGAAAATCATTGGAACAGGGAAAGGATTTTATAACTGCAGGAATGGGTTTAGCTTCCATGCATGTGCTTTGTATTTTCTTGGTGAGGAAGTTGGGAAAGCAAAATGTGTTTGTCCTTCACACGCTGAACGGTAAACCTGCAGCCCATCAAGGTTAGGTTGGTTATATTCATGATTTAAGGGGATATTATGCTAGTTTTGTTCTTCCGAGCCATTTATTGCACCGCAGTCTTTGGTCCGCTGCTGCTTCAGTGCCTCTCCTCTAACTCTTCTCGCTCTGGTCTCTGTAAGTGCTGCATTTCAGAGCAGCATTGTCGTCAGACCTCAAAGAGAGATGGATGGACGGCCTTACTTAGAGCCCAGCTAACTGCCTCCCCTTTCTCCTTAACCAGAGAGGAGCAGTTGCTGGAAGGAGAATCGATTTTCATCTCTTCGCTGGCTGATGGCAGTCGAATAGATATCAAGGGTGATTCTGCAAGGGGAAAGGAATGGGGCCGAGAGGAGCACAGACGAGGGGGGGGGGTAAATCAGATCAAGGAGTGGAGAGCAGAGCAAAAAGAATGAGTAAGGGATTGAGAGATCATAGGAAGAAGGCAAACTTTGAGGATGGAAAGGGTGAAACGGTTCAAGGGATCAGAAGCACAGAGTCATAAGAGTGAATATAGAAAAGAAGGAGAGTGGTGGGGACAGGGGACAGAAATACTCTGGTTATACGAGGAGGAAAAGGCGAGATGGTGCAGCAGTAATCACGTAGGAAATTGAGAAAAGAAGAGGGTGAGGGTAGATGAAAGCCGTGAGAACGGAGGCCGGCGCGGGAAAAGGAAGGAGCATCTTTTTTTTCGCGGAGCTCGGTCGGCCTGGTGTGACAAATGGACTGAGAGCGCCACCGGCGTCTCCTGCGTCACGCAGCTGTCGCTGGCCTCTTCGGCGGGCTTGTGGCCAGGCTGTAACTCTGCCGCGGCGACGTAAACCACCTGCCTCGTATCCTCCTGATCTTTTCTTTTCACACATCACAGAGGAGCCGTCCTTCTCCTTACCTCACGCAAGCATCCTCGTCTTTCCTTTGCATCTTTCAGATTTAGTCCATCTGTCATGGAAGTCAATGAAATGAGGATAATGTCTCTCACAGCATCACTAAAGGAATTTCTTTCTGCAGTGTCAGGAGACCACAGCGTGAGATCAGTTTCTTAATGGGAAACGGTGAGGAAGTTGAGCGTAGCTCAGGATATTGACTTGTGGTTATGTATGGCTGTCTGTGCATTTATTAGAAACAAAATCCCTACACGCACACACACACACACACACACACACCAAATATTAGTATGTAGAGACATGCCATTGCTCTAAACCCACTTTGATCAAAGCAGAGTTTGGAAGCACAGCATTTAATTGAGACGGTGTGTTGTGGGAGGGACACTTTGATGAAATAGATGAGGTCAGAGAAATATCTGGATTCAATTATTCGTGTGTGTGTGTGTGTACAGGGCGTGTGTGTGTGTGTGTGTGTGTGTGTACAGGGCGCATGTGTTTAGGTAAGTCTATTAATGTATAGGCTCTATTTTCTCTTGTGCAGGCACTTCATTGTTGCTCTCTAATCTCTCTCGTACAAACTAACGCGCAGCACAAACACTGAGATGGTGAAGCTGTGATCTATACACATATGTAGCAGTTTTAAGGCTCTAATGCAGCAGTGGGAAATTTCACATTACTGTTGCCCCCCTGGGAAAATTAATTCCCCACCCCTGCTCTTATAAATGCATGCACAAACATAATATACATTTTAATGCAATAAAATACTGTCTGTGACTTCGTGTTGATTTTAGGAGACCTTCCCTTGCTCATGTGATTGAAAAGATGCAACCATCACGTAGCAGTAATATTGACATGGCGTGAATATTGACAGGGGTGTCTGCTGTGCAGTGAATAATACCTATAGTCGGGTCAGCAGTGTCAGTACATTCATCAGTTATTAAATAATTCTGACACAACTCCAGGATTTAATAAAACATATGTATTTTTCATTCCATCCTGGAGACACAGACCAAGTTTCTATCTTTAAAGCAATTTTGGTCCATAAAACAGTGAACAAACAGTCACAATGTGGCAGCCAATCTGTGATAATACGATGGTTAACTTTGATAAATGTGTGAGAATCACTTTGTTGCCATCTACATGTGCAGACTAACCATTAACTACTCACATTCCAGCCACAATCTCAGAGATATGAAAGAGAAATTCGGGAATCCCTCTACAAACAGTGATGTGACGATTTCACTGCAAAATGACAAACACGCTCAGGAGCCTTTCTTTTACATAGGAGTACAAGCAGTTCAGTCAACTCTACTGCAAAGAGTCACATCGCACACTGTCAGCAATCTGTCTGCATTTAAAAGTAAGACGGCAATTATTTGAAAACCTCCAGCCTGTCTGAGAGGACTGCAGTCAGTCTGAGACAGGCTGCCTCCCACCAGGCGAGCTGGGGAATCACCCTGAGGTCAGAAGCGGTCGCAAGGAGGTTTGCTTTTTCCTTTTTTTTACTAGCTCGGGTCACAGGAAGGCTGGAGCCAATCCCAGCAGACGCTGACAGAGACGCGAGGTTGGCCCTGGAGTCCTCGCCAGTCCATCACAGGACGGCTTATTAAGTACTAAATAAAAATATTTGGGCTGCTAATGCACAGAATGCGCTCCGTGGCCTCAAAGGAAGCTGACATGGCTTGCCATAAATAAGGTTGCCGTGACTACACATGCAGATATTGTATTCCGCCTTTTAATAAGCTCTTAATTTCTTCTTCAGCTTATTTTCTTTAGTGTGCCATGTGAGAGCTGCGCTTGTACCTCTGGTCTCTAAAACTGCACATATAAGTTGTGCAGAGTGTCTGCACTTACGGTTCCGCTTGCAGGAACATCGTCATTAATATCTGCGAGCGAGCAGTTGTGTGCCCTCCAATTTAGAAGGCTCTTCACAGTGGACGTCTCAGCAAGCGTGACAAACTGCAGCTGGATTTATGCTGGATTTACTTTTAATGATGTTTGAGCAGAACATACTCTGTTGACAGAAACCCCCAAACTAACTCTGAAACGCTCGAGTGTGTGTGTGTGTGTGCGCGCGTGCGTGCGTGCGAGGGAGATGAGAATGTGTGAACACGCATGTGACAGGTAATATAAGCCACTTCTGTAAACAGCGTAATGAGTCAGATTTGATTAAAGTGTCGACAGACGCCACATATGTCAGATCCACTTGCGACAGGCTTTCGCAGCGTGTCGATTGGCCGTCTTCAGTTTTTCCAGGTCGTAACCTTTGCTGACAGGCCAATCGGTTACAGCATAAACACCCGCTAAATGGTCTGTCAGACCGCCAGCTTTGGTCTTTTAATTTGCCGTGAGTGCATCTTAATTCTAAAAGAAAGATTCTCGTATCCGCATCATTTTTTGGGGTCCTGCAAAACCCTCCGAAGAGCCTCCGGCAGCAGTAAGCTAAACACTGCCTCATTTTGTTTTGCTGTTTGCAAGCCTTTTGAGGATAGAGTCAAATTGTGTTTGTGCAGACACCTCATCAGCTAAAGTCAACTCTGTTAAACTAGTCATCAAACGGGAGTCGGAGGCGATGTGTGGGTGTTTGTGGGGCCGGAGCCGCCGAGACGTCAGATTCCCCCGTCGTTTCGTTTCAGCACTTTTCTCAAATCTCTGTTTTCCCTCTGTTGATAATAACGGAGTCGGTTTTCCAACAAATGCCTGCATCCAAAGTGACACACAAACAATCAGAGTCGCACAAACGCATTCGGCACCCGTTTTTGCTGTGAACTCACTCAGCCGTAATGACATAGCTAGTGTTGCCACAGCGTAGCTACAGATGGAAGCAATTATGGTGCTGTGAAAATATTTCCTGAAGAAAGGCAGTGTTTTGACTGGTGGAACAGCGGGACGCAGTCACTCAGTAATTGAGGTCCGCTAAAACATCAATGAGGCGAAGGCAGATTGGAGATCCCTTGTTGTGGCGTCACGTTCGAGTGGATGACGATCACCACAGAGCTAGGACGGGCTCGGGCTTTTTGTCTGCTGCTTGGAACGCTGTGACGAGCTTTGTGTAGGAAGGAAAACCTGTTGCCAAATTTACAGCCGCAGCCTCATTTGATTCCATCCTAATTACTGCAATTTGGAGGGGGCCTCAGCTGAGGCTTTGGGGGGGCTGATAAAGCCAACAGAGTTCTTTGTATTTAAATGGCAGCCGGTTAAAACACAGGATCTTAAGTTTGCTGATGATAAATGTGTTGCCCTGCAGTCTGAACCCATCCAGAGACAGAGAAAGACAGGGAGGGTTGTTTTTTAAGTCTTTTTTGGTTCGATGCTGTCCCCTTTCAGAGGCAGAGAGCTTTCAGTAACCTTCATGCCACCTTCCTCCAATCCTAACTCTCTCCTCTGTCACTCCTGCAAGTTGCACACAAGGGCAGGGAGCGAGAGGAAGCGCAGTGCGTAACTGCACATCCCCAGACACCAGCTTGCGCTCTAACTTTCACATCTTTCCCACCCCGAGGAGCTTCTGAGAGGCTTGAAGAACAGAGCCGATCCCCTCGGTGAATGCTGAGGTATAGGCTGATGAAATACGAGGCCCTCAAACCATTTACCAACTGACATGTGTAAGTGTGTGTTTGGGTGGTGAAATAGCGTATGGTGTGTGTCGTTTTTCAGTGTGGATGTTTTTTAAGGAGCTCTAAGAAGATAAGAATAGTAGCTTCAGCCTTTGGAAAGCTCGGCGAGGTGCAAGGACTCCTGAAGGTTTTCGGCTCTTTCATCTGACTTCTTCCTCCGTGTCCTCTCCGCTCACATCTCGCTCTCCACAGCAGGTTCCTCACAGAGAGCCCTGAAAAACACATGGGAGCCCGCTGACCCCAGATCTTGGTTGATTGATGCTTTCTGTGTGTGTGAGTGTAGCCTCATGACCGTTACATACAGTACTGTGCAAAAGTTTCAGGCAGGTGAGAAAAATTGCTGTAAACAAAGAATGCTTTCTAAAATGGAAGTGTTAGTCATTTATTTTCATCAATCACCAAAATGCAGTGAATGAACAAAAGCGAAATCTAAATCAAATCA
>VOQK01043162.1:0-12927 GCA_015052645.1 Benitochromis conjunctus | reverse complement strand
GAAATCCCAGATATAATAAGCTGGCCAAAGGAGGAGATAGAAGCCACTGACATCAAGACAAGGAAGCTCCTGACCATGCATGGAGGGTTTGACCCCAAGTCCAGCACCCTGAGGCTGTATGCTAAGTGGAAGGAAGGAGGCTGGGGACTGGCGACAGCACCACAGTCCATGTTATAATGAGGTGCTACAAGTCATATGATGCCTTTACTGATGTTGATGTCAGATGCCATAAGCAACTTTAAAACTTTTTAAACAGGAACTAACTAGAAAAAAAGTTGAGGGAAACTAAAAATCTTCCTATCAAAGGACTCTGATATAAACAAAAAAGACAAAAGAGCTTAACAACCTCTGCAAAGAATCCACATAATGGAGCCAGACATCGCTGTCCTGAGAGATTGAGATTACTTACATTGTCTGTGAACACAACCCCCAGCTTCCAGATCTGGTACTTGACGTCAACAGAGTTCAACCTGTTAACACAGTGAGAAGACACAGAGTCTTTTTTACATGTACATTAAATAGTAACAGTTTTCATGTTTTGATTAAAATATGAACAGAAATTAGTTCAATGAAAGAGGCACTCTGTTATGAGAACTGAGGATATCGAACTCCCTTTACCTGGTATAACCGCTTTGAAAACATACAAGTGAATGTGACAGGATCATCTCTTGTTCAGTGTTCAGAAAAAAAAATACTGTAGTTGCTGTTTACATGATTGTACCTGCTATTCTTTGTTGCAGAAAATTTCGTATTAATCCAAAGAACATTTTCCCTGTACAGTACAGTTTTAAACTTCATAACAACTGTATGGTGGGTAATCTGGACAGCGATTGTAGGCAAGGGCATGGGCCACTTTGACTGACAGGTGACTGGCCACAAGCAACTGTAACTGATAAGTTATTCGATTGCCTGGCAAAATGCATTTTTTTAATGGAATTACAAAGAATGGCAATAAAATAATCTGATCTAATAATTGAAAATAAATTACAAAATGTCTATGCTAGACTAATGAGCACAGCTTGACTGTTCTACCAAAAATTTAACTCTACTAAGGTTTGTGGTAGACAATTTGCTGTAAATTGCACTCAATTTAACACTTTTTCTGTGATTGACATGTGTGTGATAATTGATGCTAGAAGGGTGTGTTTATTCGGAATGACAAGGGGAGTGTGTAACTGGCACACATAGTTGGCTCAAAGCAGAGCTCAACTGAAGTTAACAAACACTGGAAGGGAGGAGAAGACAAAAGTTATAATAAGGCAATTAAATAAATTTTACTTTGATCTGCTAACAGACTAAGTTGATTTTCACATCTTATTTATTATGTTGTGAGGCTTAAATGTTTAATTAGATCTATTTAAAGTTTCAGAGCTCTAATATGTCACCGTGCCTTAGAAATAAACATCAGCACCACGAGCGCCCTTAATGATGAAATAATTAACCCTCTAAAGCCTAACATCTGTAACTCAATGGTGACTTATGTCTAACCTGTTCTGGAGCAGGTTGTGTTCCAGATTACAGACGAAAAGTTATAAAATCACTACGTGCTAACTAATCAGTTATCCAGAAAATAGCACCACCATTTGTGGTTCAGACTTCTGTGAGCAGATTTTTTCCCCTGTTGGCTGCATTTTTTTTATTTTATTTTGTTATTTAAACATTAATATATGATCCTAAAATGGACACATATTTGTACTTTTTGACCTAATATCAAAAATATGCATGTGGTCTAAGCCTATGTTATAATTTTTGTTACATTTATTCTTTGCTTGTTCATGAATTATTTCAGACCAGTGGAAAGAATAAAAACTCAAACTCTTAATAATTAATTTAATCAAATACTTGATTAAAATTAATCATAATCCCTGTTTTAATGATGGAGTTGTAATATTGATGAGCTGGCATTTGGCATTTTTCCAGGCTTCAAATGAGCTAGACTTTCAATTTAGTAGCTTTCTTCCAATCTTACCGACCAAAGTGCTTAAAGTACACACTTCTAATACTATATTACTCTACAGTGTCTCCTTTCACACATACTCATACTGCTGCTTTGTCTGTAGCAGCTGTGTTGCTTTCGACCATATTACATGTTTTAACTCTTTGTACAGTACTTTTAAAATGCATTTGCCCGCTTCCTGTTGCTTTTTTCCCCATATTTGTCACCTTTGCATGTTTCAGGTCATCAAACAAATTTTAACATTAGACAAAGACAATCTGAGCAAAAAGAAAATGCTGTTTTTAAATGATGATCTCGTTTATTAAGAGAAAAAAATCTGTCCGAGTTTGTGTGAAAAACTGTGTAACCGCCCCTAAACATTTTATTAGTTGTGTAACCCTTGGCAGCAAGAATATTGTGGCGGAGGCGTGGTCTCTGGCCTGCTGCAGAGGAGAGGTGACGCAGTGAGCTCACGGGGGCGGGACGGAGGCAGGTGAACAGCTGATTGTCAGCCTGACAGCTGTGTGTTTTGTGTATTTAACAGTGACAGCCTGGCGGGAGGGGGACGGACAGACGAGCTGACAGGAGTGGCTGCGTCCTGGGTGGGTCAGCCGTCAAAAACCGCAGTTTCATTTTGCGTTTGTCTGTTAATAAAGCTAGGCCGCTGGGCCGGAAAACGCCACGAAGTAGTCTGGTCCTTTTACAAATAGCAATCAGGCATTTGCAATAACTTTTAGGATGCCTGGATCTTACAGTGAAAATGATGGCAGTTTATTTTACTTTGAAAATGGAGTACCTTGGAGCGTTTTGATATTTAACCCTGTAGGTATACCTTGCAAATAGAAGTGTGTTGAATCCAGAGTGTGTTCCTTCTTGAAACCAATTGGGATTTAAGTGAAAGTTTTTAGTAAGCTCCAAAAACATTCAGCGGTGAGCTGGTGAGCTGGTGTGTTTCTCTTTACTGACCTACAGGATAACTTGAGTGTGCTTGAGCTTCAGGGAACAAACTCATGGCTGGATATTCTCCAGTCATTTTTTAGGGTGAAGACAAAGCCATCTGCTGAGCTGTGTAGATTTTATTCAGCTTTTATTTCGCTCCCGTTGACGAGCTGGCTCTTACGACACCCAAATGCATCGTTATTCGGAGCCTTCTACTTAATAATTTGCCGCCAAATGCTATTCCTTTTTTGTTATTTTTGTCTTCACTTTTTTCCAACTTCTGTCATCAGAATGTCTGTCCCCCACCTTTCTTTCACATAAATGCATGACTTTCTGTCTTTCTATGTGATTGTGGTGTGCCTTTCAAAATAATGTCACGCCCCTGCCTGCATCGATTCTCAGCAGGGCTAAGCAGGAGTTGTAATGATTCATCTCTCCCGACGGAAGCCGTCTTTTTTTTCTTTTTTCTTTTGCTTGTCCTGTCTATCTGTCTTACACAGACAGATATTATTATAAATATCAGCTGATAAAAAAACAACAGATACACCTACTATTAAGCATAATGAGCTAGTGGTGACTGCATTAGCATCTCTTATCAACAACTACCCCTGACGGTAGGCAAAGTTCAGTGTTACTCATTCAGCTAGTGAAAGAACTGACATTAACCTGACAGATCACAATAATCACTGTGTTATAAACAGTGAAAATGAACTATTTAACATTGTCATGATGTGTAAAAATTTTGAAAACAAATGCGCTGGTGCCTCTTCTGCAGTTTCAGGGGCAAATCCGCTGAGTGATCCTGTCATCGAATTGGAACAATCCTAATAAGATCTTGCAGTAGTCGTGCCCCCACACTGATATTGTTCCTGCAGTCAGACTTTTCTCCCCATAACCTCTCTCTCTCTCACACACATAAACTCTATTGCTTGCACACTACACACAGACTACTCACACTGCAGCAAGCGAGCTGTCTTTCCTTGGTTTTCTCTTTTTGTGAGCATCGCTGAAGTCCAGAGCAGCTTTGTCCAGTCCCAGTAGCTCACTGATTCGGTCATGGCCATAAAACTCCCCATATTTATCCATCACCTAAGAAAGAGCAGGGGTTCTTAAACAGATGCTTTCCACTTTTTCATTTCCTAAAACAGTATTCTGTCTAGAAAACTTTTAGCTATACAGGGAAAGACCACACCAATGTGGCAGGACTATAGCTTAACAGAATGAGCTACCCAGTACAACCAGTGTCCTCAATGACTTGCCATTTGTATATGTATAAATGTGTAATGCAGTTCACGAGAGGGAATTGTGTGCTCTTTAGGCAGTCTGCTTTAGCATTTTCAATTTGGAATTTTGGGCAAAATTTTTAATATATTTTTAAAAACATATTTTTAATATAATTTTATTCAGTAAAACAAAACAAAAAACTTACCTTTCTCTTCACAAATTTATCCCAGTAGTTATTGGGGAAAGATCTGAAAGACAAAGGACAAAGTCACACTGTCTTTGTGCAGGTTACTTATATCCATCCATCCATTTTTTTTTTTGCTTATCCAAATTTACTTCCCCCTGAACTTGGATGTCTCTGACCCTCAGCAACCTTTGTTAAACTGTCTCCATGATGCTAAAGTTTGGTTATCACAAAACTTTCTCACTTTGAATGAAAATAAAACTGAAGTCATTGTCTTTGATAGTCATACCCCCTTTGAGCCAGTTAACAGACACTCTTAGTCCTCTTGTCAGCCATCTCTCTCACACAGTAAGAAACCTCGGAGTGTTTTTGGATAGCTCTCTTACATTAGAGAAGCAAGTGTTCTCAGTGGTAAAAAACAGCTTTTACCAGTTACGATTGATATCAAAGGCAAAGCCCTATCTTCCTTTAAAAGTCCTTGAAAAACTTATTCATGCATTTATCACCTCTAGACTGGACTACTGTAACTCTCTATACCTGGGCCTCCAACATTCTTCTCTTTACCGTTTGCAGTTAGTTCAAAATGCTGCTGCACGTCTTCTAACAGGTACTAAAAAGTATGACCACATCACCCCAGTTCTAGCTCATTTACACTGGATCATCTTGCCAGATGCTCTTAGAACAACCTAGATCCTGGCTGAAGTCCAGATGTGATCGGGCCTTTGCAATTGTAGCACCTAGACTCTGGAATAACCTTCCCGCTTTTATTCGTACATCTGAGTCTATTTATTCCTTTAAAACTCTTAAAACTCACTTTTTTACTTTGGCTTTTGAATCAAATTAATTTAACCATCATGAGGCCTGTTTTATGTCGGTCACTTTTGATGTTTGTTGGTGTGTTTGTTGTTTGTTTGTTAACTTTCTTCCTTTGCATTGCCTTTTAATGTCTAAAGCACTTTGATCAACCCTGTTGTTTTAAAATGTGCTTTATAAATAAATAAACCCAAACCTAAACCTTAGCTGCCTCATTGACATCACCCCCGGACGAGTCGTCCCCTTTATCCCCAGACTGTTCTGTAACAGTGGGATTAAGGAGGTCCTGGAGGTATTCCTTCCACCGTGCAACAATATCCTCAGTCGAAGTTAGCAGCACTCCATCTGCACTATATACAGTGCAGGTAGAGCATCGATTTCCCCTCCTGAGTCGCCTGATTGTTTGTCAGAATCTCTTTGAGGCAGTCTAAAAGTCGTTTGCATAGCCTTACTGAATTCCTCCCATGCCCAAGTTTTTGCTCCCGCTTGGACTGTTGGTTATTTATTTGTTATCTCTCCACCTAACAATTCTTAAGGTTAGGTGGAGAGAACTCCATAGTCTAGGGGCCACAGTGGCAAAAGCTCTATCACCCTTAGTTCTCATCTTAGTATGTTGTATAGCAAGTAAGCCCTGATCAGATGATCTCAGGGACGTGCTAGGGACATAGGGCTGTAGAAGATCAGAGATGTAAGCTGGTGCCAAAAGCTCTAAAAGTAAATGGACTGATTCTTATATAGCGCTTTTCTACTCTCCCGGAGTAATCAAAGCACTTTATACAACATGCCTCATTCACCCAATCACACCCATTCATACAAGCACTTTTTTTCTGTACTTTAGCGCTAACTAACATTCATACACATTCACACTCCGATGGATGCATCGGAGATAGGATATTTGGCATGCAGACTAGGGGAGCCAGGGATCGAACCACTAACCTGCCAATCAGTAGCTGACCTGCTCTACCGCCTGAGCTACAGCCACCCCAAAAAATTCCCCCCCCACCATAAAAGTCACAACCAGGGTCTTAAAATGGACTCTAAATTCAATAGGAAGCCAGTGTAACTGAGATAGCAATGGTGTCACATGTGAATACTTAGTGGATTTGGTCAAAAGCCTAGCTGCAGCGTTTTGCACAACCTGCAGATGATCTGGGGAACCTTTGCTTAGACACATAAACAGACACATAAACAGTGAGTTATAATAGTCGAAGCGTGCGGAAATAGATGCATGTACAGCTATCGCCAGTTCAGAACGAGAAAAAATAGGGCTTAACTTAGCCACATTTCTTAAAAGATAAAAACAAGACCAAACCAGAGATTTAACATGACCATCCAATGTGAGAGTCGAGTCAAAAGTGACACCTAAATTCCTGACAGAGGATTTAACATACACCGAGAGAGGACCAAGAGCTTTCACTATCTGGGATAAAAATCTGTCAGGAGCGCATACAAGAACTTCAGTTTTCCCTCATTGAGTTGGAGGAAATTTGCAGCCATCCAACGTCTGATAGAATCTAAGCAGTCATTCAGAAGCTGGAGCTTAGATAAATCTTGGGGCTTAAAAGAAATGTATAACTGAATGTCATCAGCATAACAGTGATAAGAAATGTCCTCGAAGGAGCCCATTATATGCTGGAGGGGGAGAAGATATATTAAAAACAATAAAGGACACCAAAATCGAACCTTGAGGGACACCATAAGTAAAGGAGGTAGAGGATGACCTAGAATCAGAGACCACCACAGAAAAACATCGGTGATGTAGATATGAGGAGAACCACTCTAAGGCAGTTCCAGATACGATTCAGATAATAAACTGAATAAGTCATTCAGTTATTGTCTGTCATGAGTCCTAAGTATCACACGGTATAAAGACGGGGTGGCGGTAGCTCAGGTGGTAGAGCAGGTCAGCTACTGATTGGAAGGTTAGTGGTTCGATCCCTGGCTCCCCTAGTCTGCATGCTAAATATCCTTGGGCAAGATATTAACCCCAAGTTGCTCTCATCCATCGGAGTATGAATGTGTTAGTTAGCACTAAAAAGTTTAGAAAATTGTGCTTGTGGGTGAATGTGGTTGTTGTATAGAGCGCTTTGAGTACTCCGGGAGAGTAGAAAAGTGCTATATAAGAATCAGTCCATTTACCATAAAGAGAGGTAGGTGTACTAAGTCATTTTAAAGAATAACAACTCAGATGCCATCATGTGATTCATGATCTGGATGAGAAACAGACTGGAAGTTATCAGAACATTGCAGATGTTGCCAAATCTACGTGAGACTGACCGAAGGGCTGGTCATGCTACACATGAAAAGGAGAGCTGATGTTGCAACCTTCCAATCCCTGAGGAAAAGTCATTAATTTGAGCTTGGCTGGAAAATCTACTTGAAAGGAGTTTTACTTTAATAGTGAAACACAGACAGGAAGGTAGCAACTGTTTGCTCCTCCTATCACATGCGAGCATTCCCTGAGCAAAGCACGAGGAAAACTGTGTGCTATATAGTAGTGTGTTTTTAACTTACATTTTTTTTGTCATTTCCAATCCTTGTACAATCATGGTGAGAGTTGATTCACATTGCAAACTACAAGTCATACTTTTTCCCATTGGTGTTGGTCTATGCGAGGGCTGCAAGAGTTGTAAGTGATTCTGATTGATGCAGGAAGCACTGGCAGGATTACATCTTTGGCTTCGTTGGTTTTGTGCTTACTTCCAATATTTTATACTGGGGTAAAATTACCCTAACTGGGTTCTTATATAAATATAATACAAATAACGTTTGCTTGAATTTAATGAAAACAAAGTGATTTTTGTTTTCCAAAATGTGCAATTTAATTGCAACTTTGCAAACATAATAATAGTCTTCTTTTTAGATTACATTAAATAATGACTAATAATTCCTTGAATATAAATATGAGTTGATAATATTATTATTAATATTACTGTATTATGCCATTATATTTGTTTCTTGCAGTAAATTATTCTCAGGGTGTCCCAATCACTGCTCCATACATGTTAAATATGTCAGAAGGATGAGGGTTAATAGGCTGTCTGCAAACTATACCTTCTAATCCTTTATACATGCACCATTCACTTATTTTTGTGAATGAATATAGTCTGTATAACAAACAACAATCTCATATACGCATGCACACTCTCAGGTAGGGACAGAAGGTCTACTTACTGTGTGTTGATTACCAGTCTGTCCCACTGTCCTTTGATGTCATCTTCTGATGGTTGCTCTGTTATATAAAGGCCATCAAATTCCAGCTTCCTAGCCACCTCCTTTTCACGCTTAAAGATCACCAGTGGCACCTATATAATGCACACAAAAAGTGGAGAAATGCAGTTGTGTGGTGATGTCCATGGGTTCTAGACTTAAGACTGACTACAAATGACTGAAAATGGTCATCTATAAGAAACTGTCCTTATATTTAAATTCACGTCAGTTTGTCCAATTAGTTTTAAGAAAATGGGAGACTATTTATAAAAATGGCTGTACTTTCTAAAGAGTTAATGCAAAACTGAAAGTTTGGACTTCAATCAAAACTTAATTGTTTAATTCATGGAAGTTGAATTTTGAGATTTGATCATAATTAAAACTTTAGACAGATTTACAGTGAGCTAGTCTGATGTCTGAGTCTCACTTGCAAAATATAATTCAGGATTTTGCAAAAACTGTTTGTTGCCCACAGGTGGCTGTGAGTCTACAAAGTAGTATTAGGGCAACATAAAAATAAAAAAAAACTTTTGACTTCATTGCATGCAGTGGTTAAAAAAAGGAGCAATATTGTATTTTTGCATGAGGCATAGTAAGAGTACCTTCATTAACACATGGATCAGTCAGGAACTGATGATAAATAATGTTTTCTGTTCTACTACATATCCTACAGGTTGACCGTTTTACATACTGCATTTCAGATTTACAGGACAGGCTTGTTTGTAATGAAGCAGTCCTTCTGGATAAATCTAGCTCTGATGGCACACAGGATTTCTTTATTTCAGAACATACTGATTCATCTACAGCTGCCTCTTCTTAATCTGACTTGCCATTTTGTTTCCAAAAAGATGTACAGGCATAAAAGCTGAGCACTTGCAATATTATTTTAGTAAGTATGTTACTAGTAGCATGCTAGCTCCTTCAACAGGTCTGCTCATTTGTGATTTAATAATTTGCATTGATCTTGGTAAAATGGATTGACATTTACTGAAATGAACAGACTACATCTTTGTCCATAAATGTAATGTCAGTTACTGTTAATTACCCATAGACCTGTTTTGTGTGGCATTGCACAAATTTGGCCCACTGATGTAAGATTTAATAACAAACTCTGTGGTTGTTAATGGCAAATACTAAATTGCAGATTCTAATATTTTGAACTTATTTCTGTTATAGTGAATATCTTGCCTTAAGACAGTAATATCCAATGATACAGAAGAAGGAGATGACCGTGTGCAGGACAGCAAGAATCCGTAACATGGGCTCCATGTAGCCACTGCTCTCTTCCAGGACAAAACGAACGGTGACAGGCTTCTGGGGCACGCTCGTCTGATCCATCACCTCCTCCTTTGCATCTACAGTTGCTCCACCTAGTGGATCCCACTGAATGCTGCTCTCTGGTTGGCTAGTGTACACAACTTCCCTCTCCTCAGTCACTGATGAGGATGTAGAAACCTGTTAGGGAAAATTTTAGTCTAGTTATGTAAGCAAGTATGTAAACAAATAAAACAATAACAAAACAAACTAAAATAACATCAGTAATGGCTATTAGTTCTGAATTTCACAACTGGCCCATCTGTGGTTTTAATTTTTATGACTGATGAGTCCTGACCCCAACTTCAAGCTAACCTAAAAGTGTAACCTAAAAATTCTAGACCAAGCTATAAACACAGGGAAGACTGAGTCTGAGTCTTTTGAAGCAACATACAATGTAGTACTGGCATACTAATTTCGACTAAAATAGTTTTAGTCAGCAGTTTGCATAACTCATATCTCAGGAAATTTTGACAAAATAAACAAAAGGAATTTCACTTGGAGTAAAATGTGCAACTTTAAGTTGTCATTAAATGATTCGTAATTTGCATTTATACAAGTTAAGTTTTATAGGTTCATTATTCCAGTTTTGTCCTTGTTCGTAATCTAGCACAGCATTTGCAATGGAACTTTTTTGATAACTTTTGGATTTCATTTTGTTGAAAAAAATGTTTTGTCCCCAAAACACATATATTTGAATGATTATTTTAAAAAATCATAAACGTACAATGACTATTATTTAAAATAATGACTATTATTTGACTGGAAAAATCTTTGATCAAGACCAGGCCTCGAAATTGTGTGTGTGTGTCTGTGTGTGAGCTAGTTTATACAGGCAAACTAGAACCATGCATCCATCCGTCCATCTGTCCATCCATCCATCCATCCTCTTTCACGTATCCTTATCAGGGTCGCAGGGGGTTGGAGCCTATCCCAGCTGTCACAGGGCAAGAGGCAGGGTACACCTTGGACTGGTCACCAGTCTATCACAGGGCTACCACATAGAGAGAGACAACCATTCGCACTCACATTCACACGTGTGGGCAATTCAGAATCATCAGTTAAGCTAACCCCAATAACTACAATCATTCAATCCCAAACTGATAGCTGACAGACTCCATCTCACTGCCTTTTTATTCGCCATTTGCATTGATGTCCCAAAGTCACTTTAAAGTTGGCAACTGACACAAAAATCACTTTGAAGATGGAAATTGTTCGCAGACCTGGTCCCCTTCTTCAAAGAATTCATTTCAGAGGCAATAGTTGGTAAGTTCATTGTAAATGGTTACAATGATTTTGTTCTTCCACTGGTTTCCAACCACTGTTTTCTCTATTGAGACTGCAGGATAAACAACAACAAATAACTTTCTCATTTTACTCAGTGCAAATAGAAGAAAAGAGATTAATGCAGAATTAAAACGTTCTGCTTCTCCAAAGTACAGTGAGTGTATTAGTGTTCTTTAAGACATGCACTCACTCTAACTCACGCAAGCGTAAGACTTTCCACTTTTGTATAGAAAGGCCCATAAAACAAAACTAATTTTCAAGTGTCCATAACCAATAAAATCCCTTGTATTATGTTCAATAATCAATCAATCAATAATCAATAATCTTCAATAATGCACTGTTTAATTTGAAACCATCGTGTACAGCACCACACTCTGTGGAAGATAGTAAAAGAAGATGTGTAGAATGTAATCACAAGAACATCCTTGGTACTGTTACCTTATAGAACAGAAGGATAAAGTTTATTGCAAAGGCAACAAACAGAGCCAACATCCTCATGTTGTAAAAGTTTCTGGCGAAGTAGTTCTGTAGGAGAAACCAAAAGATGAGCTATAAAAGTGGGTTTTTTTTAAGCTATGCATTGAGGTGTTGTATAATAATAATAAGACGAAGAAGAAGAAGAAGACAAAGAATAAGTTGGCCATACCAGCAGTTTCCTCTGGTAGGCAATGATCTTCTTTAAAACAGCTGACTCCTGAACATCAGGTTCATCAGACTTTGAAGTGTGATGCCTCCTCGTTTTTGGCTTCATTGTCTCATTCTTTGACTGTTTCTCTTGCTTTTCTACATCATCACTTCTGAAACCATAAGCCAACACACAGACATTTTTAAAGTTACATTACTGTTTCACTGTGGCTTTATTTATTTACTTTAGGTTTACTTTTAGGTTATTGGAATGTAAAATGAATGGACTAATGCTTGTTATACACTATAAAGCATTCTTTAATGCTGTTTGATGCGACTCTTTCAGGAAAAAAAGAAACACTATCAGGTCCTAAATGCATTAATGAAAAATTCATGCATGCATTAATGCAATGCAAACATCCAGTTACATAAATATGTTTACGTACTCAGATGTTTTTTGAGGTTCAGGTTTACTCTCTAGTTTTGATTCCGTCTCCTCTGAGGCAGAGCTCTTTGACTGAAACAGAAAGAGGGACAGTTAGACAAAGAAAATATATCCATAGCCACATTTGGTGCATGGTGAAAAAGCCATTTTTACTTTTGTGCCTGATGGCATGCTTCTACTGTTACTGTTGTAAAATTCCAGCATTTCTATTTTGAAATGTGCAGAAATTAGTCAGAGCAATCAGTGAATGTAAGTTGTGTGACATTTGAATCAAAATCTTAAGACCGTCGATCATTTGATCAAAGCTCACGGACACATTAGCTGATTGTGAAATCATTATCTTTTACCATTCAAAATCAGTGGCTGTAAAAGCTATGAAAATCAATTCTAAACAGCTCAAGATAAACAACCTCCATGAAAGTGAGCAGTTGCCACCTTGTGGCCGTTAACATTTCAGTGGCTATCAAACTAGCTAAAAGTACATGTTTCTGAGCCTTATGGAGTTTATATTCATTTAAATAATAAAAATAACAATGGATGGGGAAAGTAGAACAGAAATATGTAATCAAGTAGACAGATTATCTTTAACGATTTCTAACCTTTATCCAAATCTTTAACCAACTGCAAATTTGGGAGATTCCAGTTGTATACAGTGGCTTGCAAAAGTATTGGGCCCCCTTGAACTTTTCCACATTTTGTCACATTACAGCCACAAACATGAATCAATGTTATTGGAATTCCACATGAAAGACCAATACAAAGTGGTGTACACGTGAGAAGTGGAACGAAAATCATACATGATTCCAAACATTTTTTACAAATAAATAACTGAAAAGTGGGGTGTGTGTAATTATTCAGCCCCCTTTGGTCTGAGTGCAGTCAGTTGCCCATAGACATTGCCTGATGAGTGCTAATGACTAAATAGAGTGCACCTGTGTGTAATCTAATGTC
>VOQK01043161.1:41673-58630 GCA_015052645.1 Benitochromis conjunctus | reverse complement strand
TTTCTGATGCATCTTTGGAGCGTGAATGATACATAAAAAGCACTTAAATGTAGGGGGAAAAAAGTGCTACTGTACATGAGGCATGTTGTATAAGGCACTTTATGTGCTCAGGTAGAAAAGTGCTGTATAAAAAACAGTGTATTTATCATTTAGTCATCAAACAAAAGTGAAAGTCAGAAAAAAATCAAATAAACACACAGCTATCAAAAGTCAACTAAGAGATTAATTTTCACAAGCGTTGGCTCAGAATAACTTTTGGTAACACTTCATGATATGGCCCTCAACAAGGAGCACAATTCCTGTTATATTTTCCCTCTATGTCAGTACATTAAGCAGGCGTTATACAGAGCCAGACAGACACATGTTAGCTGTTTACATTCCGTCTTCTCCTTTTATTATCCTGAAGTTCAAAAAAGGTTACACACACACAACACGGCTAGCTTGTAGAACACACTATACGTTTGGGCTCATACACAACAATTCCCTTTGTAATTAAATTGAATATCAATTTATTTTATTTGAAATTACAATGTAATTTATTTATTTTAAGTCCTAAAAACATAAGGTAGACATAAAGGAGTATCAAGCGGTAAGCAAATAAGTAAGTAAACTTAAGTACTGTGTAAGTAATTTTAAGTAGTAATTTTAGTAATCATGGTAATTTTGCTGACAAATAAACGATATTTCCCCTTCTTTTCGAGGCCCAGGTTGTATTACAGAGTGGTATAATCTAGCCTTTTTTACATCTGAATTTTTTAATCTCTTTATTTAATATTCATTATGTTGATGTGCATGATGGCTGTTTTATTTTTCAACTGTACTTTTATTTAACCAATACAAATGTGATAATGACTTTTCTCCCCCACTAACTAAAGTAGTGTTGCCTTTACAGTAAAATACCTGGGAGCAACATTAAGCCACTCCATAATACAGCCCGAACCCCAAAAAGTACGGTATACTTACAATGCAAGATGAGAAAATATTGTTTGCGTTTTCATCAAATTTATTGAGAAATTACACAATATATGTAATTACTTATGTCTTAATTATAATATACAATATATCTAATTTCCTGTAAAAAAAAAACAGGACTGATGCATCTTTGGAGGCATTCTTTAAAATACCTTAAATGACACTGACAATATTTAAAATTACCCATGCGTTAAAATAAAATTACTTACCAACTATTTTATATGTACTTCTAGTATAATAATTTTTTCCTTTCATGTAAAAACCTGACTTGTTGCCCCCTTATTTTAGTTGACATTGAAGTATTTGTAGGTAAATATAATTACGTTGTAATTTCAAATAAAGCATACCAAAATTCCATTTATTTACACACTTAGCCATATTATAAAGTGTTACCCAACTTTTAGCTGAAGCATGAATATTCAAACAACCTCATCACTCTGTTTACTTCAGTCACCAGCAAAGCACCTGCCAAGTTTGAGTCTGCTTGGTTAAACAGCTGCTGATATAGAATTAAACAAAAAGGCTCTGGCATTATTAGTAAGGTGTTATGAAAAGGTGACTGCTATTAAAGTCATGGGGTTATATGTAAGTCAGTATGAAAAACATTACTCACTGTAAATCACTACGGGACTTCTGTAGAGTAACTCCGAAGGGTTCAATAAACAAGGACCACCACTTCTGCCTGACCTTTCCACAGTTGCTGGCCCTCAATTTGTCAACCCACACACCCATACAGGTAGATAATAGGCATTCTCAGAAGTCACTATTACATCCATGTATCTATACAGTAGGGCATGGACACACACTTTAATGTGTGCATTCAAATGTCAGGTATATTTGTTGGTAAAAGGCCACTGACTGGGACAGTATCTGCTTGGTAGCGGAAGTGGAAAAGTGGTTATTAAAAGTAAACTTGTAAAGGACAGTGGAGTAGAAGTTGTGTAGAGAGAAATATAGCAATCAATAAAAAAATGAAAACACGTTTCATATATGTTATCTACATTTAAAACAAAAAGGGTTCAAAGGAGGAGACGTTGATAAGCTCCCCTCCAGCTCTGGAATCATCATCACATAATTTAAGGTGGTTTTCACCACAAATTCTGACTGTACCCCTACAGACATACTACAGCGTTCATGCAGTTATTTTAGTTTTACACCTGCTGTTCACTTTAGGTCAATCTCAGAGCTCAAAGGCACGTGCTTTCTATCAGAAAAACAAATAAACTGTAAACATTACATCCAACCTGTCTAGCACCGAACAGCAGGCACAAAAATGTAGGAACTTGCTGGTGAACACAGTTGAGCGTTAGCAATTTAATCATGGACCACAAACAGAGATAAAAGGGAGAGCAAATATTGGATTACCATTCGTAAACGGATAAGAACGATAATTATAACTCTAAATATACTTGAGAAAGACAACACCAAAAAATGTAGCTTTCTCGCTACATACATACATACGTAGCCCCTCCCCTAAGCTCTGCTATGGTGAGTGCGCTACACATTATCCCAATGCTCAAATGAGACTAACCCATTTTAAAAAATAGGGAACTGCAACAACTGGAGAGAGCTTTAAGAGTGTAGACTTTCCCAACTCCCTTCTATCAGAGTAAGGGAAAGAGTTGATATAGCAAGATGAGGCAAATGGACATCTCAGATGGGATGATAATTTGAATAACAGATGACATTTGTAGATTCTGTCTTATATTTCCAGTAAGATAGAATCGATCCGCTCTGTTAGCTTAGTCCGAAGGGTCACTGAGCTGGAAGGAAATTTGGTATGCTGTTTAGTAGCATTGATTTCAAAAGTTCTTCTCCACTGTGTTTTTAAGGTGTTCTGAACACAGCACAGTAAAATATTTGGACAGAATTTGTCTGAATGTGGATGTTAAACACTCACCTTCCTCCGTGTGCTGATAACTCAATCAATTTTCTAAACTGCTTATCCAATTCAAGATTGCAGAGGGCTGAGGCTTATCTTAGCTATGAAAGGGCAAGAGGTCTATCACAGATATGTTAAGCCTCAGTGCTAGTTAACATAAAGAACATCAAACTAATGCACTCTGACGCCATATTCCAAGCTGTTGCCATAGATGTCTGTGCCCGAGGACGTCTTTCTGATCTGATATGTGTGTTAGCTGCGGTTGTGCCAGAAGTGAACAAGCATTTTCTTAGAATCTCCTGGTCAAGTGTGCACATCCTCCCTTTGCCTGGGATGCTTTTCCTTCCACAGTGCAACAGTGCACGTGTGCACGTGTGCCTCTTTTCTGTATGACATGAAGTTTAAATGACAGCATTGAATCTGGACTACATATTAAAATACAGAATCTAAAAACGCTGCCTTTAATGCAACGTCAACGGGAGCAACACCACTGCCTGTTCTAAAATGGGATGCTTCCACACTGTTGTCATGACAACACTTACTGACCTCAAAAACAAAGTGCTCCAAACTTGTTGTCACTTCCTGTCAACAGAAGTGAGAATGGCGTCATTTGTTGTTTATCTATGTGTGTGTGTGTGTGTGTGTGTCTTTGTGTACTCACAGATGTTTCAACCTGAGAGTCGGGCGGGTGTGTGCACGGGTGGTGCTGGTAGAAGGAGGGGTTGGGCAGACTTAGCTGAGTAATTGAGTGTTTAATCCCATCAAAGACTGCTTCATGCTGTCCGCTTCTTCCATAATCTGCCCATAATTACACACTCACAGCATCTCACACACATATGCACAACACAAAGCTGTTCCTGCACGCATGTATAGAAAGACACTCACACAGGGACTGTTGAGCCTTAAAAACAGTTTATCTCAAGGGTATTGATTATATTGATAGTGACATTATCCCAATGGTAAATCATATAATCTAATATGTGTCCACAGTTTCATCACACTGGCGATTGTCTGTCTGTCACATTCACTATTATAAAGGTGGATGCTCATAAAACATGGCCAAAGGCCAACAAGTAATCCATGTGAGCCAAAAGCTCAGGCATCCGACTGCTCTAAACACTGTTTCAGATACTTTTTCAAATCTTGGCTCTGCATGATGTCAGTGAGTGATCGTAGCCCATACATGGGCACCCGACTCTGGCAGCAAGAGCATATGCCCCACCCACTTTCTGTTTTTCTTCTTCTTTTTTTTCCCCCAAAGGGACAGCCAATCAGAAGAAAGCTGGCTTAAAGGGAGCTAAAGCAGCTTATTTCAGACAGTGGATTAACCAAGGAGCTAAGCAAAGGCCCAGTATGAGATAAAAAGGATTATTTTAAACTGTGAATCATGCACAGCTGTTCCAGTAGACTCTAGGTGAGAAAATATGCCCTCTAAAATGAGCATATTAGGTTCCATTTAATACAGACTTTTATGGGCATAGCTCATTCTTTAAGCTAAAACGTGCTCTAATTAGAAGTTGTCTTTCTGTTAGCATGAGTAATGTTGTATAAGAAAATTGGTATTAGGACTTTGAGCTCTGGAATTAATAGTCTTGTGAATTAATGAAAAGCGGTGTTTTCCCGTTATTATGCAACTATATGCATAAAGGCATTTCAAAATTGCGTTGCATATTATCTGTTACATAAGGGAAAGTGTGCGCAAGTTTCTTGTCATCTTGTTTATGACACAACATCGACTGTCTTCATCTAGTGTTTGGTGTACATTCTATAAAAACCCCAGATTAATATCTTCCTCCATTCTTTATAATATCGTTCCTGTCACTCACTTTATATGACTTTTTTCCCGTTGCAGAGAGAAATCCATTAGTGTCCGTATTTGGTTTCAGGTTGTCCACAGAGATACAAAACCATTCATCTGTCACAGTATGATATATATGCTACACAGTGAATGAAACCCACTCTTAACCTGTGGGTCAGTGCAGTGAATCGCTGCACTGACACATCTTTGATCAAGCTACTAAATAGCTTGAACAGGATAGTTGTCCCACATAAATCCTAAATGATCCACGAAAGGCAAAGAAAAGGAGGAGAAGGAGGAGGAAAAAGAGGTGTTTTTTCTTAGCCTGGCATGGCCAAAGGCGCTAGCACTGATGGTAGTAAATAATATGGTAAATACTGACGCTTTTATTCCTGAACACTCCCATCTGTCTGGCTCAGGGAGAGAAAATAAATACTGGTGGAGTGGAAGAGGCAGAGGGAGTGTGATGAACCAGCAGGACCCACAGCAGATTAGAAATGCAGACTTTTGACTAGAGGCGCCCTGATACCCATATCAGCCTGGAAAAAAATTGGTGGGGAAAAATGAGTGTGTAAAACCTTCTCTGCACCATCAACCATCATCAGTGTGACCATGAGCAAAGCACTTCATCCACCAGATTGCTTCTCTAGAGCTCCCGGTGGAAAGTATAAAACTGCATTGCAAAATCTACACGTGAATGGGCTTTAGAATGTGAAGTAAGTAAATGCAATTAGAAAATTAATAAAACGTAATTAATGTTATAATTATGTTTCAGTTAAAACAAATTACATCAGCCACGTTTTTATTGGGTTACTAAAAGAATGAGTCAATGAATTGCAATGTTGGTGTGCCAGTAAGTCTACTGCTTTAGTGCAGATTTAATATTTTTTTTCAAGGAATTTGATAAAGACAGGCTGAATCCTGAAAATAAATAAATGAATTTTATTGGAATAGAAAGCCTCCCAGTTTTGCTTAAATATTCATGACTCTTTTATGTCTTGCATACGGCGCCATCATCAGTTAAAAAATTTAATTTAGTCACATTTCCACTCAGTGTACCCGCAACTTCAGTCCAACGGAATTAAAAGCTTCCACAGAAATGTGATTATTTGCATTTCCATTGCAGTGCAAAGTCCAAAAAAGTTTAGGGAAATTAGACTTGTATGAAAAAGCAATGGCTGTTTCTGCAAATTCATCCACTCATTTGTAGTGAGAGGATATAATGCAGACGATTATAGAACAGTATAATATAATATACCAGTATAATATACACTACCAGTCAAAAGTTTGGACACACCTTCTCATTTAATGGTTTTTCATGACTATTTATATTGTAGATTCTCACTGAAGGCATCAAACCTATGCATGAACACATATGGAACATGATCAGTGGTCATTTGCATATTAATGATCAGGAAACTGACCTCCCAGCCCATTGTTCCTTCAGTGGTGCTAGTTTGAGTCATTATGCAAATGTACTGTTTATAAGGTTGGAAACCTGCAGTCAGCTGAGACTGAAGAAGTCAGTTGGATGAGTGACAAAACGTTTCTCCCACTGAAAGCGCTACGTCCAGATGAACACAAATCAAGGCATAAACAAAAAAGTGTGAAATAACTCAAAACATGTTTTATATTTTGGATTCTTCAAAATATCCACACTTTGCTTTGATGTGCTTTGCACACTCTTGGCATTCTCTCAGTGAGCTTCATGATGAGTCACCTGAAATGGTTTTCCAACAGTCTTGAAGGAGTTCCCAGAGATGCTGAGCACTTGTTGGCCCTTTTCCCTTCACTCTGTGGTCCATCTCATCCCAAACCATCTCCATTGGGTTTTGGTCAGGTGACTGTGGAGGCCAGGCCATGTGGTGCAGCACTCCATCACTCTCCGTCTTGGTCAGATAGCCCTTACACAGTCTGGAGGTGTGTTTGGGGTCATTGTCCTGTTGAAAAATAAATGATGATCAAGGAACTGACCTCACAGCCCATTGTTCTTTCAGTGGTGCTAGTTTCAGTTATTGTGCAAATGTACTGTATATAAGGCTGGGGAAAACCTGCAGTCAGCTGGGACTGAAGAAGTCACTTCAGAAAATGCTACATCCAGATTAACAGAATCAACTTTTTGGGATGGTCCAACTAAACGCAAACCGGATGGGATGGTGTGTCACTGCAGGATGCTGTGGTAACCATTCTGGTTCAGTGTGCCTTCAGTTTTGAATAAATCCCCCAGCACCCCCACACCATCACACCTTCTCCTCCATGCTTCACGGTGGGAACCATGCATGTTGCAACCATTCGTTCACCTTTCCTATGCTGCACAAAGACACATTGGGGACACATTGAAAGTTTTAGCAATTTTCCAGACTGACTGACTTTCAGTTAAAGTAATGATGGACTGTCGTTACTCTTTACTTAGCTGATTGGTTCTTGCCATAATATGAATTCTAACAAATAGGGCTGTCAGCTGTGTACCAACCTGACTTGTAGAAAGTAGTAAAAATAAAGAAAAACCATGAAATGGGAAGGTGTGTCCAAACTTTTCACTGGTAATGAAGAACAAAGGATAGGTGCCAGTGCAGTTGCGCTGCTATAGATGTAAATCATTGCTTTACAAATTGGGTCATTAAGTCCGTGCTAGAAAAGAGACGAGTGGTACTAGCAGGTTGAATTAAAAAATGTCTGAAGTGCCAAACTTAAAGCAAACAACTAGGTTTTCCAAGCTATTGTGGAGGTCGACCTTGAATCATTTGTAAAAATTCTGGGAGTACTCAACCAACACTCAACAGCGTTCAGGGCTACAGGCCCCTTCAGAAAAGTCCTCTCAGTACTTCTAGATGTGGTTTTTGGATATTACCAAACATAGCTGTAACTTATTAACAGCATGAAATAAACTTGAGAAAACATGGCTGAAAAATATTACAATTTTCTGATGTAGAATGCCATCATTTAGGAGAATCCTAAAGAGGAAAAACAGAAATGATACACATGCAAACAAAACAAGATTACACTACATACAGCACCACACAACACAAATACAAATGGTGTGCTCATCCTTACCCAAACACACCTGTGAAAAAAAGTATTTGCCCCCTTCCTGATGATCGTGATCGTACTGTTGAATCATGAACACTGAGCCTAACAGAGGCAAGTGAGGCCTGTGGGTTTTTAGATGTTGTTCTTTTGTGAAGTCCTGGATGAGCCATCCATACACTGTAGACATAATTTTGGTAGGTCGGCCACTCCTCAGAAGGTTCACCACGTTTTTCTTTTTCTCCATTTGTGGATAATGGCTCATATCTTCCTATACCTTAAAAAGAAATCTTTCTATATCTCAGTTCCATGTTGCATATGTTGAATATGTACAGTGATTTCAAAGCACAAATGGCAGATGTAGAACAAAGACTTTTAAGAGGATACAAACATGAGCGGGTAAAACATGCCTGAATCATTTCAAGAATACAATTAAAATGTTTAAAGACCACTTGGATTTCAACAAATATAGACAATAAGATTACATGTGCCATTCAAAATATATGGCCACTATTATTCACAAATATTGACACACTATATGTTCTGTCCCTATTGTGAAGGGCTATTTGAGCAAGCTGCCACAGATTGCGTTCAAAAGACCCCATAATCTTAGAAGCATGTCAGTAAAAGCAGTGCTTTCTGCTTCTTCTACTATGTAGGAATTGCAAACGCGACAATTCAGCAATGTAATCAGCAATGTAATTTTATTCATAAAACCATGGCTCACTGAAGCGCCAACGCCTTAAAATGGCTTTTGTAACATTTTCCAGACTGATAGATATAAATAACTACATTTCTCATCTGTTCTTGTGTTTCTGTAGATCACAGCATTTTGTATAGCTTTTTGAGATGTTTTAGCCGGCTTCACTTTTCAGACATGCTCAGTTTAAGCTTTTTCTTGATTCAGCAGTAATCAGGTCTGGGTGTAGGTGGTGAAATTAAACTTGGCTATCCAAAAATATGTGGTTATGTCATGATTTAAAAAGAGAAGGCAATTACTTTTTCAAATATGGCCAGGTAGACTTAAGAAATGAAAACATCATTTAAAAATTGCATTTTGTATTGAACTCAGTTTACATTTGTCTTATATTAAAACTTGTTTAATGGTCTGAGACATTTAAGCATTCCACAACAAATTTAATTACAAAGACCCAATAAGACAGCAATAGCGCCAGCTGAAAGAGCAATGAAAGCATTTCTCCTCCTTTTTTTTCCACTTCCAGACTTTCACAAACAAAAACGCAAATAGGTTGTTCTAAGATGATAAAATAGGGATAATGCAAAGGAGTGAAAAATCTGAGAAAAATAAGACTTTTATTTGATTCAAAATTAGTTATAACATAATATAATGACTGCAAAGAAATGGGGATATTGCTTGAATAGAAAGACTTACAGAACAAAAATTTTTTTTTCCATAAAAGAGGAACAAATTAAGATAATAACATTTCAAAATGAACCCAATTGAGTGTTTTTTCAATACGCACTGCAACAATTTCAGATTTAATCTCTTTGACATCTTAGACTGTTTGCATAGAGCCAAATCTAGTGAGATGGAAAGAGTTATTGCATTGAAACTGTTTTAATCTGCCTACAGTTGCTACAGCAGTTGTAGCGTTTGGCTCTTTGGCTTTTCATGTATGTTCTTTAAAGGCACATAAAGTGTAAATTTAAACTGTGCCTGTAAACACAACTAACAAAATTAATGTACTGTAAATGACTGGGACAGGAGCAGCAAGAAATTAAAGAGGACAAGAAAGAAAAAAGACATGCCAAATATATACACTAAATTCTTACAGCAACCACTCATACACACATACAGACACACACACGTTTACTCATGCTCCGTGAAAAGGTGGAAGTGGGCAAACATGCTTGGTGGCCAGGCTGACCCCTTGTCTTGCTCCAGTGTCTATCAGCTTAGACAGAGAGGGCGCCAGGAGAGGTGGTGGGGGGGAAGGAAGGGGAGGAGAACCGTGATAGGACGAAGCAGAGGAGGCAACAGACTGCCAGATCACTGTGTGGCAGAGTAGTGTGGCCTCTGGCACTGTCACAACTGCTGCCACTGCTACTTCTGTGGCTGTTGCTGTCAGATGACGACAGGACAGAGAAAAACAGAGAAAAACAAGTGAGGGTCGGGTTAGGGAGGACAGTGCTGCTGATTGGAAAGACTGCCAGAATATCTTACTTAAGTAGAAATGCTGTCACCTTGTTTTTCTTAATTAGAAGTGAACTTAAACTGGAAATGCTGTAGGGCATACTGCTTGACTTTCCTATAGCATTCGCTCGCATAAATCCCTTATAAATCTCATAAAAGCTTTTCAGCTCAGCGCTAAAGTTTCTAAACTGAATAGTTCAATAAAGATTAGATGGCTGAAGAACTTTAGATTTTATAATGTGTCCTTCGATCTTGACGTTGTATCATTTTCCCACTTAAGTCGTGGCTATAAACTCACATTTTTGGCTCACGTAATTCTATATCTAAGCTCACCTGCAATCACAGTAAATATAAAAGCCCCTACAATTCTAATTTGGATATATGTTGGAGTTCAATAGGCTTTGGTCCTTCCCGCGCCTCTATTATTTTTATTATAAACAAATGCTCAGTCCGTCTCTGATAGACACTGGAACATGTCCTAAGCGTTTCAGGTATAATGCACACTTGCAAACACGTAGCAAAAAAGGATGAGACAGATAGCAGATTAATTTAGACAACGATGCTGTACAGCTAACACCTAAAACAATTTTCCTAACAGCCATAAAATGTTGAATAATTCAGTGAACAAATGTACTTTATATGAAAAAGAATATGAACTGCAGCTGTACGATGCAGGTATGACTTCCCTTTAGAGGAGCACGCTGTTAAAGTGAGTAAATCTCTTATTGCTCTTGTTGTCGAGGCTGTTGCTAATGTGATCACAGCTAGCAAATCATTTCACTTGATAAATATTTGAGCATACAGTTATCCTGTTATGGAAAAAGAAAGTAAAGAGCCCTCTATACATGAGTGGATCACTAATTAGATTGGAAAAGTGATTTTTTGCAATAAGAAAGTGTAAAGATACATAAACATGTTAGTGTTCAATAAGTAGTTACTAAGGAATGCCTGAGAAACTAATCAGTCAGACACTACATTAACACATTACATCATGATTTGTCTTAAATAACTATAAATTGATATACTGTACATTTTTTTCACTAGTAGATCCTGATAATTGAAATCAGCCACTTGCCACAGAAATAAGGACCTCTAACTTAATCATTAACTTACTTAATTGTTAGTTGCTTCGTGTGCACTCTCATGGTGTTATAGACCTATTGGGATCTATTAATGCTCCACTTCACTTGAGAAGGCAAAAAATAGCAAGTAATATTAAGCAACAATTAAATAATGACAGTCATTTAGTAAAATGTTTGTACCTGAATTATACCTGAAGTTTAAAACTTCAGTAACATAGTGCATAAGTTACATTTGCTTCAAATAAAGTAGCTAGTAAGTACTACAATTCCTCACTGAAATACTGTACAGTATAATAAACATAAGGAAAGCAGAAATAGTTTAATTTATGGCTCAGTCAGAGGAGAGTAACAATAGGACAGCAACTTTGTTGCAATCTGGAAAAATTGATGGTTGCCTGGTGATTGCATTGATGGTTTTTTCCTGTTTGAGTCCATTTGCAAGTAGTTGAAGCAGCCAGCTTGTTGCTCAGAGATTATGCGTGCAAGAGCTTCAACCTCTGGGTGACTACTTTCAATTCCAAGGTGATTGCACAGGTCACCTGGTGGGAGGTAACCTGTCACCAAACTATTCTGGTCCAGCTTGGATTCAGATAACTGCCATCTAATCTGTAAACGCAGACACATTGCCAGCCGGTTGCAGATGAGCTGAGTCAGAACACAACTCGTCTACATCACATTTCTTTGCTCGCTAAACCAACACTTTTGTATCTGGACAAACCACCGGACTGGAGGAATGGCTGAGCAGTACTAATCAGCGGGCGTGTGAAACAATAAGCCGGCTCATTATCTTACTATCGCCAGGCAAACACCATACAAGACAGCTTCAGGCCAGACAGTATCAGGCAAGACACCAACTCTTTGGGGACAAATGTAATGGTCATTATGGGTTATACAACCGCTGTAAAGGGCAGCCACAAGGCAGAAGGCATCAATGAAACACTGGCCACTAACTGAGCTTTAGCGGCGACAGCAAGTAGAGTAGAAATGAAATTTACGCGTTAGCTCAGATGTAACAGGCTGTACAATGTAATCAAAGTGCCCTCAAAATCAGCTTATCTAAGAATAAAGGGACACTGTATTGCAACCGCAGGCTATAAAGCATCTACCTGCCTCCTCTGTGACAATCACACTCCAATCAAGAATGTGGGAAAGCGAATACAATACTACTACAATGCTCTTCGAGGTAAGGTGAGATATCGGGAGGAGAGAACGTAGCCTACCTTGTAGTTGTTTCAAAACATGATTAATATCAGCATAGATTGCACTGAAATTTGCTGACAGCCAATACGCCAAGCCCCGGGCGAGACAAAGGAGTCAATGAAGGAGAGGGAGACCTGCCTGACTATATCCTGAGTAATTAACTTACAGGTGTGCTCCTGACTCCAGCGTAACACGGAGCGGGAGCGTCTCAGCAAACAGGATGGCCTGACTGACTACATAAAGAAATGCAATATTTACTTTTAACATCTTGTTGTGGCTAAGAGAGATAAAGATGCATTAAAGTATTATGGTATAATAATGTACTAGATATCACTATACTGAAATGCAAACCACATCAGGAAAACATGTAATCCATGAATTATTTTTTTAAATAATGGTTTAGGAATGTGACAGGAATGAAATGATGTTTATTTTGTTTTTCTGGTCTGATGGATTGATGAAGTTAAATTCACGAAGACACACTGATTTATTCTATAAATCCTGCAGTTTAACTGAGACACATACTCACACATCGATGTATTCATCAGGATAAATTTGGCCTTTAATTCCTTGTTGTAGGCCAACATTTAGGCTAACAGTGACCTTCAAAATTCTGTCTGTCATGCATTTTATGTAAAAAGAAAAGTTTGTATTCAAAACGCTGCTATCCTAGGCCTCAGCCTCTCAGTGACTGTCTCTAAAAACCATCAGCTGCTAGCGCAAAATGTGCGTCCCCTGACCAGTTTTGAGAGACTACTGGCAGTCATCGCTAAACTGATTGCTAACGCCCCGTTCACGCAAGCTTAGAGATTGGTCAGTGAACCCCTGGCAGCCAGTGGTTGCTATGGAAAAGTATGTATTGTATGACCGATTGGTTAGTGGTTGAAAGGTGCTAGCAATTGCAAGCATCAAATTAGTGGCAAGTAGGTGTATGTTGCTGCATTGAAATCTGCCTAGTGACTGCTTTGGGAACTAGCAGTTTCCAAAAAGTTTCCAAATAGTTTGTGAAGTCAGCTTCTTCCACGCAGACAAATGCCCACTGCATTAGGTGACCACCATTATCCAATCACACATCTGCGTACATGAGTCTTTTGCTCGTTTCTCCTCCTCTTCTTTTCTCTTTTTTTCTAAACTGAGCTACTAAACTGATGGCTTTGATCTTTTATTGTCCATCTTCCATTGGTGTTTTGCACTCCAGTATTGACACCCATCCCCCAACTCGAGAATCACTACAACATAACCTAACAGAAGGTCGGTTTGTATAGGGGTTTTTTTCTGGGATTTCGCCCAACCCAGGAAAAAATGATGACTACATTATGGGCTTGGACTGACAACATCATGAATGAAATGTCCTCTATTTGAAAGCAGCCCGCCCTCCTCCCGTTTCGACAGGTTGTGTGTGAGATTTCAGCACGGCAGCAGCAACAAGCAGGCGCACCGTGTATATGTGTTTGATAGAATTGACCAAAAATGCGCTGGCCTGCCATGCCCACGATGCCGCCCTGGGCAACAACCCATGTTGTCCATATCAAACACCACAACTGACGGTAACTTCCTAAAAGCAATCCTGGGGAGACTTTTGGTGCAGCACCTTCTTTGCAAACACTTTCACTTGACAAGAACTAGTCAGCACTTGCCAACGGGTTAGCGAAGGCACATGTTTATCTATGAACCAGAATTTCACAAATGGCTGCTGACCAGTGTCTAGGTTTGTTTGCTTTTTACATATCAAAGTTTAGAGAATATATATGTTGGACACAAACAATACAACAAAAATGAACAATTTTCTGTTCTGTTTTTTATAATGACATTAAAAAGCCAAATCATATCAATATTACAAGTACAGTGTGTACAAACTACCAAATATAAACTTCAAAATATTGTGTTTTCCTACAGACAGCATACTTAAAAAAAAAATAGAAAGCCATGTTTGCCTTTTTTGTTCTTATAGCTACTATCTAAATGACTGTGCATGTGATGTTGACTGAAAATAATAGAGGACATACGAGGTTCTGGCTAAAATACCACATCACACCTTTGCTGACAGTCAAAACAGGAAATCCAACATTAAATTCTCCACTCACGTGTGTCAAACCCATAAATGCACAAATGCGCCCACACATATGTGGTGGGGACGTTTACATTACTGCTATTCTAATTAGCTATATTCACACTTGGCTAGTTAGCAGTGTAAGCCTGTAAAAAGTTCCATCTGTTTATGTATCACAACTATGTGTTTCTCATACCAGCTTTCACAGGTCATTTAGTTTGCCAGAAGGGAGTGAGGCTTTTACAAATTCCACAAACAACTAAGCTGTCATTGTATTATTGTAGAAAAATCCTTTGACAGAGGTTATGTGGTTATAAAGGTGGATGTTGCAGCTGTTCTAAGTGACGGCACTGACATTTACCACGGTGGCTTCTGTGCGAGTTGTAGCTGCTGTAGAAGATGTGAATGTTTCCATGGCTTGACATGAGGTGACTATTTTTAGCCAGAGGACATTTGATGATTTGATGAGGATTTCAGTGTCAACAGAGTTTTTCTTTTCCAAGAGCGATGACACGGAGCTAATCCTGCAGTGAGACAGATAGACAGTCAGAGAGTTTCATCCTTGGTCTTAGTGGAATGGCACGGCCCAAAACTTTTCACAAACATACACTCTCTCGCTCTCTCTCTCTCACACACACACAAAACTAATGATTATCACAGAAGTGCAAATCATCAGGCTTAATTAAATGCCATAATCACAATTAGACTGACAGATAAAGACAATCCCACACACTCATGAATACTCGCATAACAGTACATACACACATCATTTCACCCCATCTGTACATATCAGACTGACAATTTATTATGTGATATAGGCACTGCAAATATTATTTCACAACCTGATTGGACTGTCAGATATAGCAGCTATGGTGAGACTTACAGCAATTTTGTAGCAATCCGGGCTGGTATACACAGCAAGTTGTCAAGAAAGATCGATCAAAGTTATCGATCAAACGATTACTTTGATTGTTTTTCTCCTTTCATTTTTAGTCTGTCCTTGAATGTCCTTGAAGCTTCATGTTTTGAAGCTTTATGATGACAAAAAGCAATTTATATGAACCTTTTGCTGTTTTTTTCACGTTTTTTTCTTATAGTTACTGTTACCAGGACATGTTATAAAATCACAGGTTAATAACAAGTACAGTGCTTGGTTTTCTAGCATCCTCTTGCTCATTGCTTGCCCCATTATTGTTACTATTGTTATCATCATTGTTAACTCTCTTTCATAGATTTGTATGTTTGTTATTTGTTTTGGCCACAGCGAGTGAAAAAGTCCGAAAGCCTCAGTATACACTACCTGATCGGCTCAGCAAAATTAGCTACTTGCGGGAAAACATGGTTTTGATATTTCCCTCAGACGCCAGAGGCCAAACCCGATTAGCTACAAACCATGAAAGGATGAGTGAATGTTGGGCTTTCATCTATCAGGTGGCCAGAAATATAAGTCAAAATATATGCTAGTGTGACTTCCCTATCTGCTTTATGGCTGTGCTGTGTTTACAGCTTATGGTGAAGAAAAATCAGTAATTACAATCTTTACTACGGGCCCATTTTAGGGAGTTTTATTCCCTGGTAGTGATAATTTTAAAAGTCAAATTCAGCAATTTTTCCACCAGTAGCTGTATGTTTGCAGGCTGCACTCTCACAAGCCTTAATCATAACCCCAAACATAACAGTCCGTGGTGTGTGCATCTGTGTACGCAGCTGACTGGAAAGGCTGAGAGAGTTTTGGGTGTGAGCCTGCAGCTATAACTGAAGTACTGTTGGAGTCATTGGAAATGTAAAACACTTATGAGTGCCAGAGGAACATTTCCTAGAGCAACTGTAAATGCTTTTATGAACCAGTTTGAATCACTATCATGTTCCACACAGAGAGAGTAAGAATGAGAAAATGGCCAATTATTTGAAAAAGTTGTAGACTAGACTATTACTTTAAGAATGCAAAGAGATAGGGAAGCTACATGTGAGCAGCTGGGCTTCAGGCAGTGGACTGTGTGGGTTAGACACTTCATTACTTGGACTGATCAAACGGTTCTTTTGTTTTTTAATTGCCACATCCATGGGTGCTGGGGCCCTTCACTGAGCTTTGATGGTGTTGACTACTGTGCTCATGTCATTCTTCATCCATCTTTTCTTTGATTGTACGCAGTGACATCGTATCTCTCTGTAAACTACTTACTGGCATGTTAACGACAGTTTCTGATGAAATAGACAGGTTAATTGCACACATCTGTTTAGCCACATTTTCTTGTTTTAAACACCTTTGGTGATGATCCAGAAATCATGTGTAAAAGGGTGAGTAGCATTTGAGAAAAACACCTTGCCAGTGTGGAGTTAGATCCCCTTTGTCTTCAGAACTGCCTTAAATCCTTATGGCATCGATTCAACGTGGTGCTGGAAACATTTCTCAGAGATTTTGGACCATATTGATGTGATAGCATAACACAGTTGCTGAAGATTTGTCAGCTGTACATCCGCAATCTTATGTTGTACCCATAGGTGCTCTATTGGACTGAGATCTGGATTGTGTGAGGCCGTTTGAGTACACTGAACTCATCGTCATATTCAAGAAAGCAGTTTGAGATGATTTGAGCTTTGCCACATGGCTGAAGCAGCCATGAGTAGATGCGTACACTGTGGTCACAATGGTCAGTAACTATGCTTAGGTTGGCTGCGGAGTTTAAACAATGCCCAAAGTGTAGCAAGAACATATCCTCTCGAGCCGTACACCACTACCACTAACACTACCAGCCTGAACCTTTGATATAAGGCAGTGTGGATCCATGTT
>VOQK01043161.1:21054-41653 GCA_015052645.1 Benitochromis conjunctus | reverse complement strand
TGGATTCATGTTTATGCCAAATTCTGACCATCACTTCCAAATGTCACAGCAGAAATTGAGACTCTTCAGGCCAAGCAATGTTGTTTCTTTAGTTGTCCAATTTTAGTGAGCCCATTCAAAGTGGAGCCTCAGTTTCCTGTTTTTAATTGACAGCACTGGTACCTGGGTGTGGTCTTCTGCTGCTGCAACTCATCTGCTTCAAGGTTTAATGTGGTGTCTATTCAGATAGTGTTTGACCTGACTTCAGCCAAGGATACAGCTGGGTGGTGGGAGGCATACTTTGAGGATCTCCTCAATCCCACTGACATGCCTTACATAGAGAAAGTAAGTACAAGTATATCTTTTGTTTTGCCTTACACTTTAAATTATGTACTGGATTTGCCAAAGCAGCAGAATGTTTTATAGATTTTTTTTAAACACATCTTTTACAACACAGAAAGCTAATTACTTAAAGAGGTCATGGACAACTGTAATAGATTTCAGCAAGCTGTAGCTTTTGACATTGGTCCTGACATCAGTTTCTATTCATCAAAGGAATTAATTGAGGGAACTAAATAGCAAATTGCCTTTCTTGCAATAATTTCAAGATATAGTACCAGTCACTGTATATTTATGTCCAGACTGTTAGCCTGAGTCAAAGCTGTAGTTGTAAAAGAAAAAAGAGAAACACCAGACACGATTCCAGTGGATGTATTTGTGTCCTGTCTGCTCTGGCTGCACACATGCCACACAGTGTTTGCACACATGCATGTGTTTGTCCACCTGTCTGTCCCTGTGTACAGCGTGTTAGCAGGGCTACCTCCATTACACTGTGACTGTTCATCAAAGCCCTGCTCCCAGGCAACCTTGTCGCTTGGCAACACGAGTGAGGTTCACCAAGGGGAGACTTAAACCAGGCGCGAAGAGAGAGAAAACAGAAGGAAAAAGAAAGGGCAGGACACTCTGGTTCCACCTCGAGCTCTTTTACCTTTCGGTTTGTTCGCCGCGTGGCTCTACATTTACTCCCAGAAAAATTTGTCAAGTCCATTTAAAATCTACAGTTTGGCAGCATCCTGAAAAACTGCTTGTTCTAATACGAGCCAAGCAGCTAAGGTGAGTTAAAGTGTCATTTTGTTTGTGGCTTGCAGCTCAGTATCACTGTGCCAATTATGTCACCCAGCTCCATATAGATATAGGGCCACGTTCACACTCTAAGCCTCTATCACCAATCACCAAATGTACAGGCATCGATACTGGAGGCAAAGTGATTGAATGCGAAATGCGTCTTCATTTTAGAACTGTTACACCGTAGAGCTGCAATTACCCACTGATGCCTGCTTACCGCCAGGCAATCAACACTCCATTAGCCCCTCCACACTCAGCCCTAAGACACACATATGCACTGACACCCACAGACACACACTTGTGCTGGCAGACACAAGTACGCACAAATGCACACTACCCTCCCAGCAACTGTGATTCTGAAGGCGACACAAATCATTACTGACTGCTAAGGCTGTTTTTCTCTTTTTTTCTCTCTTTTTTTTTGGGTTGATCCATCTCTTCTAGCTTTTTTTCTTTTAATCGTTAAAATTGTGCTGTTTCCTTAGCTTCTGCTTCCTTAAGCAAGGAAGACAGAATTTTTTCGATTTTTAGCATATCCTACTGGAGGAAACCGATCATGTAATTCTTCGCCTCAGGTACAGTTGATAGTAAATGTGTTATTCATGGCCAAAGGCATTTCTATCATGTTAAGTGGAAAATTTGCCACAGAGAGGTGACTGGGATTCAGGTGGTTCTGAAATAAACACAAGTACACACTGTTTTAGTCACTCACTCACACACTCAGACACACACACACATACCGCTGAAGCATGTTTATGAATCACACATGAATACAGTACAAACAGACACAGTCAAAAATGGGGAGGAAAATGCTTAAATCTTCTTCCCTGGTTAAAATAGTAGCTAAGCTTCTGCAGGGAGTTGTGCATCCAAGTTCCCAGCTCTAGCCTGGTACCTGGTATCCTGTTTGCTTCTGTTTTCTTTCTCTTAACTTCCTTATCCTGACGAGCGTGCAGGCACCCTCCAAGTCTATTTTCCACCCACAGCACACATTACTTTCCTGATCAGACCTGCTCTCTCAGCATGTACGCATTGTCGTCGCCGCCGCCCTTCAAGCACTCAAGGCGAGAAGCGGGCTGTCCTTCATGTTGCCTTCTTTAAATTGCAGCTCTTTTGGGGATCTGTGAACAAACATTCAGCCCAAAGTGTCATTATTCATACTGATGACTCACAGACAAGAAGATGTTTTCCTCTTGGAACGCTGACTGAGAGAAAACAGTCAACACCCCATATGGTGGCGTATCAGCGTGGTAAATCATACCATGCGTAAACCACACATGTGTGAACAGTCAAGTGTAACACGGCATTGTAACCACCACACGAATGTTTTTCTCGTCCTATTTATGCTAGGTGTAAGGACAGAGGTGTAAGGCAAACATTTTACATAAGGAAAAGTCTCTGAATCGATTTGTTGTCGTAACTTTAGGAAACCACAATGCTTGAGAGTCTCACAGGTTTGGGTTTTTGCCATTGATTTATTGTGTTTAATTGATGCACGCTCTCACCCCTTCAGACCAGCCGCTTTCACCGCCAGCCTGCTGCATCACCTGATCCGATCACCCAGCTACTTACCTGTTTCCATTCTCCCAATTAGCCCCATCAGTGTATACACTCCTAGCTTTCCACCGCTCAGTTGCCAGATGTCTCTTTTTTCCCTTGTGCCTGAGCTTTTCAGGGTTCAGTTTCCATCTAGAATAGTCTCCGCTTGCTTTGTGAAACTTGTCTTTGGACTTCGCCTCAGCAGGGTTCCCTGTTCTTTGATTGCTAGCCTGTTTTTATTGTAACTTTGAACCTGCTTTTTACTGAAGTGTCACTAAAGTTGGCTTCTTTGTTGCTTTGAATTATATTTCCAATAGCCATTACTGTGTGAATCAAAAGAATTAAATAATTACAAGAGCAGCGCTGTCAGGTTTCTAAGCATCAGAAAAGGTATGGCATAGTCATAGTCGGTGGTTAAACTCTGATGCCTTTGATCTGTGACAGCAGACTGTTCAATATTTGCTCAGAGGTTTATTTATAAACCATTTTATCTGAATGGTGACATAATTATGAGACTACAAAGAAATGTTACATCATCTGTGAAGCCATAAAATAAGAACAAGAGGCTACAGTAAACTTACTTTGTAAAAACTTTTTTTCCCCCCTGCTAAGATTAGCTGAAATCCTTCTATACCAGAATAACCTTTGTGGTACAGTAAAGTAAAACGGTTCACGCATTTGCTTTTGAAAACAACCTGCTGAAGCTGAACTGTGGCATCCAGTTTGAACTCACACATTTAAGTCTCTTTTCTGCAATACAAAGTAAAAGCAGGCAAGCAGAAAAATAACCTCTGAAGTGGAACATTTATGAAAAGTCTCTCTAAAGCCCCATTGATTGTTCAGACCTGTCAACCTTACAGTGAGAGAATGTTTAAAATGTGCTTGGAAATGCAGCTGCAATTTAGAGATCTCCATATAGTCAGAATGCAAATGCATTTATTTCCTGTGATAGACATACACGCAGTTATTTATTAAGATATTCAGTCAACACCCACGGCAGTGCAGGACAGCAAATCCCTGTGATGTCTCCATAGTCAATTAATGCAAATATCTGAAATGTGGCCTTCAGCCAGCAGTGAAGTAATTCAGTTAGGCTAGACTGTAGATGGAGTAGTTAGTTGATGAAGAAAAGTACACAGGTTAATATGGATTAATGCTGTAACTGCGCTCCGTGATAAATGCAGGTCAAAAGGATTCAGCCACAGACCAAAGAGATTAACGGTGGTATTTAGAGCGGGTGTTACGCATGTCACCATGTATAACACGAACTCACACATCAAACACATCACTGATACTTCACAAAACAGATAAAGTAAAAACTCCCTGCATACACACCACACAGCTTGAGAGCTGTGTTTACTGTGTTTAGGTGCACAAAGGAAGTCAGTTCTAGCACCTCAGACATTAACAGCAAGAGCAAATCCAAAGTTAAAAGGGACAGCTTTCTTCCTGTTTGGCTGCACCATGGGCCCTTCGTTAGACTTGTACAGTGAAAGCGAGGCAAAATCTAAACACTAATTATGTCACTGTAGCCATTAAATTGTGCAATAAACATTAACTTCATGATTAAAGCAACAAATGTGTCCGTTGCCAGTTTTTGTGAAAACGCTACATTTCATTTGCAATCTTTGCATACCCCTCAGGACAAAAAAACACTCTCTTGTGTAGCATTTACTCGGATGACAACTGCAGACACATGCTGGTTGCTGTGATATACAATTTAATTTCAACTAAACAGTGTGTTGGCCATAAACACTTTTATGTCTCTATACTAGGGTCATAGTCGTTTTGACTCTGTGGACGGGGATCACAAATAGCTGCCTATTATTCTGGACTTTTCCTTGGGATTGCAGAGGGAGGTAATGCTTTGGCAGTGTTGCTCTTCTTCCAGTGTTTATTCTCTTTAAGAAGTACAGTTCTTGTGCGCTGTATTCAGAGTAAGACCCACTGCAAACAAAGCTGAAACAAATGGAGACTTTCTCTTTTCACTATGAGAACAACACAAGTTTTATTTCTCATTTTTCACTTTGATTATTTTGCTATCTTGGCTCATTTATTCTGTTTGAAAGTACAAACTATTGAGCAACTAAAGTTTTGTTTTTTATGTTCCACTTTGTGCTTTGTATGTTCTTAGGCTGTTTTCCATTGAAGAAACTGGGGGGCAGTTTTAGAGTATCACATTTGTGAATGTTCCCACTACTGTGTGTGTTCCTACCTGAAACTGTCCCTGCAGGACAGAAGAAAGTCCTTTTTGTTCTGGTTTCTGTGCATTTAGCTGAGGCTGCAAGACCATTCATTTCAATTTTGGTCAGTTGCAGTCATTCTGTCATTTTTTTGGTCAGGCAGGTATCTATCTGTCTATCTAGCTATTTATCTAGCTATGCTCTGGTGGCAGTGGCTCAGGGGGTAGACACACCTAGCACAGCACATCACCTATTGATTGGAAAGTTTATGGTTTGATCCCCGTCTGCTCAAGTCTGCATGCCAAAAATCCTTGGGCAAGATACTAACCCAGGGTTGTTGCTCTCTGATGGCTCTGTTGGAGTGTGAAAGCACTTGTACTGGGAAAAAAAAGTGCTTGTGTGAATGAAGCAAGTTGTATGAAGAGTGCTCAATTAGAGTAGAAAAGTGCAAGAACTTTAAGGACCAGTCCATCTACCATTCTGTCAATCTGTGTTATGCACTGCTAAATGTATTACTGCAACTATGTTATGTCTTTACATCACAGAGTATGTACCCCTGTTATGGTCCCAGGATGCAATCATGCTTTTTTTTATTACAGTGTTGCACATAGGGCATTTGCAGTGTTTTTGTTACAGTGTTTGTGATATAATGATATGTGGAATTTCATTTTCATGAGATAGTTTGCTTACCCATGGCTTGGCCCAGCACACAGCAATCACACTACTCAAACAAACTAGATTTTGCGTCTCAGATACACTCACGGCATAACGAGGAGTATGTCCTGAAACTGAAGTATTGCTGCTTAGTCACCAATACTGCTACGACTAATGGTTGATAAGCACCAACACCAAAGGACACCTAATACATAGCAAGAAGACGTAGCAAGTGTCTGAAAAAACTGTTATATGTGTTCCCTTCCATCTACAGCCAAACAGTGTTATCTCTCTAAAAAGCACAGTAATAGTCTAAAGTCATACACTATGTTATGTCACATTTATAGGTAAAACACTGTTGCATGGCTAAAAACTGACCGCTCCATTAACCACATTGCATGCAGCGTAAATGCAGTTCACTCAAAGTCAGAAAGCGGAAGCATTGTCTTCATTTGTTTTGTTTTTTTCACAAATCACGCTTGATCCCCTTCTTTCTATGTCACCCGCTTCTATTGCTTTTTCAGTGACACTGCCAATGTACATAATTATCCATAGCACTGAGAAAGCAAAACAAAAACGGGGGAAAAAAGAGGGGAAAAATCTCCTATACAAACATCTTATAAACCACCACCCTGTCAAAAATGAGCCACATTCCAGATTGCGGTTTTCGATCTGTATGTCAGTGTATTGCTGAAAGTAGTAATTAGGTTGTCAAGGAGAGAGCATGAGAGAGAAACATAATAACCACCACACACATACACGCGCACAGAGAGACACACACACGGAGAGTCTCTGTGGAAGGGACAGCTGGGGGACAGAAGAGCCATTATAAGTGAGCTGATGGCAGTGACAACGGTGTGCTGTATGCCTTTGCTCCACTGCTTTACTTCCAAAAGCATATTGACTACGTATTGATGTAATTCGTCTTCTAAATCAAAAGCATACACATTAGTGACAAGTCATTTAGAGCTAAATATACATCTATTGTAGCAGCACTGCTCTCTGAAAGATGTACTGCACTGACATATCCAAACAACCAAAGAGGAGCTTTATCATTTCACTCGACTCCTTACGCTGCATTATATGACTCAAACAGAGCATATTAGAGTGACAAGGAGCACTTAGATCAGAAGTTTACTTGTAGACTAGAGGAGTCAAACAGCTATCTCTAAATATGCACCATTGTCATAAAGTTTTGTTAGACCTACATATACATACACATGTGTTGGACAATTCGTTAGTAAGCAGTGTTGCCCCAGTGACTGGGCAACCTGGGGTGTGTGGGCACACAAGTTTGTGTTTATGGAGGTTCAAATTCCATCAGTCAGATGGAACAGAGCTAAATGGGAAAAGATGAAAAATGGGGACTAACTTAAGGAAATACGGAAAACAGGAGGAACACATACAGAACCCTAATAAGCAAACAAATGTAGAGAGAACCTCCCAACCTTTTGGCAGTTAGTGGAGATGCCTGGCAAGCAGGAACACAAGCAAAAGAATTTGAATCCCCATCCTATCCATCTCGATCACCCATGGCTCTTGTTAGGCCCTGGCCATCAGCCACATGCAGAGCAGGTAACTAGCATCCCACTGTTCCATTGCCAATATGAGAGTGGCCTTAACAGCAGCGTCATGGTGGGACAGGGACTAACAAGTCTAACATGCAAGAAAAATGCAGGCAGGAGCGTTCTGATAGCTGAGTTGTTGACTTGTGTAGCAACCTCCATTAACCCCTGTTTGCTTCTTAACTGTCCAATGTTGAAAAAAGTCATATAATAAAAAGGACAGTGAATTTAAAAGGGTTAAGAACAAGAATTTAAAAGTGTTCACACACACAACCAGTATCTGTGTGACCTGATGTGGCAGTAATCCAGTTTATACGATGAGATCTATCCATCAAAACCAAATCTGTTAACTGGATCCCTGGAATCATGTTAGAGAAACACTTCTCTCACAGCAATAAAATGATCATGATCCAATATGAACATACACAACCTGTTTTAGTGCGTTGCTCTTCAATCACAGCCATGACTCAAATGTATCATGAAGTCCTTTAGAACTTTTTATTGCCTTTATTCTTTATTCTATGTTTTCATACAACCACTCTACGTCCCATAGCAATGTTCTCAATGGATACACATTGTACCCATGCACGCCACTGTACACGATACTTGAACTCAGTTGTAACTTAGCAGGAAGAACCCACAGAAATGTGTGGGATCTACAGTGTGCGACAGTTAAAAAAATGATCTGATCAATATTAGGAGTAACTAAATGGGATTGCCTTGATCAGTCATGAGCAAATTTGGTGATTGTGTCATCATCATGTAAAAAGATTTGCATGAGAAACTTGAAATATAAGTTTAGCAAGAGTTATATTTGATTTGTTGATCGTACATTCCCGCTAGAGCACTAAACTCATCTACTGAGTTACTCCTGGTGAAGCCAAGATCTCGGCTGAAGTCTAGAGGTGACCGTGCGTTTGCCTTGGCTGCACCAGATTTGTGGAATGACCTTCCTATTGCTATCCGCGCGTCTGATTCTATCCAATCATTTAAATCACAGTTAAAAACCTATTTATTTAACCTTGCCTTTCCTGCTCGTTAATGCCTGTATCTGATTCCTTGACTTACTCTATTTTACCTTTTATACATATCTTTTATGGCTTTGTGCTTTTAACATGTTTTACCTGATATGCATTTCACGCTATTTCTGTGTATTAGTGACACTGACCTGTTAGCATACTTGGTACTCGTTATGGTCCTATAATATTTTTAATATTTATGTTTTATTTTCTGTCTTTTATGTGAAGCACTTTGGTATACCGTTGGTTTTTAAATGTGCTCTATAAATAAAGTTGTATTGTATTGTATTGTATCTATGAGCTGTCTATTAGTTTGGACTCAACCCTCTCTTCTAAATATGGTCACTGTTGGCTCCAAGATTAAAAATGCAAGTCCACAAACCAGTTGTCATGACTTGTCATGAATCTGTCTTTGAGCCAGTCATGCCTGTACTTAGAGGATCACATAGAAGTCATGCCAATCCCCAGAAGGAACAGCACCCCCATTGGTTTTGTATGCATCTGTCAGTTTGTTCTAAATCAACACTAAACAGATGCTAACAGTATTTCATAAAGTCAAATCTGATGTCATAGCAACGTTTGAAATTTATGACATTTTTCATATGTTTATTAACCAGGAAACCAGGTCATGAGCCCTCAGCTTTATTCAAGTCATGATGCAGCTATTATGTTACAACTAATATACACAGGTCTATATGTACAACCACAAATACAACACTGGTATTCAGACTGTTGTGATTCAGTGAATTCACAGATGTGTGGATAACAACCGCGCACACATGCACACCTCAGTTGTGCCAAAAAACAAAAACGTTCTTTAGAAATCTTGAAACATGATATGCAACAAGTTCGGCAAATCAGTTCTTGATCAGTACGTTAAAATGAGAGCATCATATCAAAACATCTATTTTCACAGTCATTCTTTTAAAAAAACAGACAAAAACAAATTAAACAGTTCCTTACACTTTGTCATGGCAAGATGTGACAAACACGACTGATTCTACATTATCACCAGCAAAACACAGCTCTACGACTGAGGACAGACACGACGTCTCAGAGTCGAGGACAAGACGACAAACAAGGAGAATTGTTTTGGTTGGATACGCTGGGAGACATGGACGGGATTTAATTTCAAAGAAAAATCTTCTACGTTATTAAAATGGTGACTCTGGATTCATGTCTACAGACAACAAACCAAGCAACAACTAAAGAAGACTACAGACACCACAGGACACAGCAGAATAAACAAAGACCGTGTGGGTGAAATGGGTGTTTTCTCTGAATAACAACACCCGCAGCGACTTTGCTGCTGAGCCTCGGCAGTGAATACAACAGGATTCTAATTCATTTCAAGTTATCACTACGAGTCCTTTCTCTTTCTCCGAGAGGGAATGAAATCAAAGCACGACATGGTAACAAGAACTACAACACCTTTCAGGTACACACTTTCATCTCATATTAATCTTTTACACGAACCTCAAACAACGCAAATGTTGCTACACTGTGTGCGAACGCAGGTTGGGAGAAAGGTGGAGGGAAGACAAAGACTAGTGTTTTTAAATTCAATGTGACAGAAACACTGGGCAGCCTGAGGTACTTACAGACAGAACAGAAAGCAACCACAGGTTTATATAGGCAACCAGACAGGTTTTCAATAGTTTTACTCGTATAACCATGACACACTCATAAACACATCTAGCACCACATGGCCTTTCTTTATTAACTTTCTGCTTCAGTTTAAAAAGCTGATACCTTCCCCAGAATATGCTGCTTCACCCATAGCTAGACTGCGTTTGGGGCCCAGAGGCTGCAGGAGTTTGGCTTTTCAGGAGAGGATTTTCTCCCGGGTTTCGGGCAGTTTAAGAGCCACCATGCCTCCACAGACGAGGGCGGCGAAGGCCAGGAAGATGGGGATGATCTTAGTGATGCCGATGAAGGCGGCAAAGATGCAGCTGGCAATGATGGCTGCAAACTTACAGATGCCATTCAGGATGCCGAACGCAGTTCCTCTGCAGAGACAGAAAGACAGAGAAGGGTTAGAGTCATAACTTGGCTGGTTTACTAATGAAGTGAATGCGCGGAGAAGCGTTTTGGCCATGGATGCAGGTCAGCGTTTGAGTTCATTTGTTCTCCGCTGACATTGTTTTGCACAAAGGTGCCACACGTTCACTTCTGTCTTCCAGGAAAAAACATCAAATATGCCTCACAGGTGCTGTGAGGTGGGAAGCACTACCTGCAACGTCAGGAACCAAGAACAAAGCTGCCAAACTGAAAGACTGAGCCTCGCAGAAGATAAAACAGAATGCAGGCAATAGGACATGAGGCATCAGCAGAAAGAACAGCGAAAATGCCTGTGCGTACCAAGCATTGTGTCACTGATGTTGTGAAAAATCCATGTCAGGTTTGTGCAACTAGGGGGTGTCAGAGTTTTGATCTCTGAGTAAATGATTTAGGGAGCCAGCTATGAGCGCAGGCCAAAAAGAATAATGCATGTGTCTGTTCAGGAAATACCTGTTTTTGGTTGGTAATTGTCATTTTTTTATTGGTTTATATATATTTACGCATTCGTGCGATGGCATGTTTCATCTCAGTGGTACACACTGGTGTATGCTTTCCTTATTTCAATCATTTCTAAGGGCAGGTGCCACATTTTTGAAAAGCCTGAGTTTAGGTAAGATACTTTGACATTTGCAGTGTTTTTCATTTTTCATTCCTCAGCTAACCACAGTAACACGGCTAAGATCAGCGTAATAACAGCCACCTTTCTATATATAATATGTATAATTTTGTTATCAACTGCAAAATAACTCCCTCCATATCAGGCATTTAGTTCACATATAAGCTCCCGGTTGCATATTTTTTCATTTCCTCCCCCAGCAGATGCGATTACTCCATTACTCATTAAAGTCCTGCCTTTACTAGTTACAGTTCCTATATAATATAATAATATAATATATTTAAAACCAACAAGTCAGTACTGAACAAAGAAGGTATGAAGTGCATTCCAGGCTATTTTTGGTTAAAATGCTGCTGCATATTTGTTGTTTTTGCCTTTATTGAATTGTGGGTTTGACCTACCCTTTTAGGAGAGTTGTAATAATTTATCTGTACTATGATGGAGCTCATATTACACGTAATAATGGGATAGAATACCGTTTAGAGGACGGGTAGAGTTCCACAGAAATGACTTCTAGTCCATTCCAGGCTGCCACACTGACGCCATAAAAGAGACACTGCCAACATATTACAGCTCCTTGACTGAAACTTAACAGCAGAAGGAAAGTGCAGGCTGACGACGCCAGCATAGAACCACCTAGAAAGACAAATAAATGAGGACATGCTGACAAATATTTGACTGAATATTTGGCGACGTAAGCTCATTGTTCCTGTGCTGCTCTCTCCTGAGGTCACCTATTATGCGGATCCTTCCGATCTTGTCCATGAACAACGCTGAGATGATGTTCCCAGGCAAGACAGCCAAACTGCCCAAGAAGCTGACCATGTAGATGACAATGTCATTCTCCTCCTGAAAGTTCAGATGGCAGCCTTTCTTCGGGTGGAGAAAGGTGGCATTCTCCATTCGACAGTTCTTGAACTTCTCCTGCCAGAGGTCTGAAGAGGACAGAGGGTTTTATAAAGGGGTTATATTAATATTTTAATTTAGATTGTAAAAAGTACTTATAGGATTAACCCATTGCTTTAGCTAATGGTACTGTTTCATTGCAGTGTGGTCTGGTACCTGTGTTATAGAAGACGGTGTTTTTAATAGTGCAGTTCTCAAAGAAGGTGTTGGTGGATTTGATATCCTCAAAGTAGCAGTTTTCGAACAGAGAACTCTCAAACTTGACAGATTTAATTTCAATGTTGGCGAACCTAAATGAAAATAATGACATGAAGCAGAGGCGCAAACAAACTAAACTGTGAAACTAATGATTTTAAAGAGAAAAATGTATAACATTAGGTGTTACGGAAATGTACTTGTCATGGATGTACTCCCCCTCACGGTGGATCTGGTTGACCAGGGAGAAGTTAAAGTGGAAGCGCTCCACGCGCTCTCGATGGAATACTCGGACTTTGGACTCGTACTCCTCATACTGCATGTACTTGATCATATCAGGGAACCACACTCCAAGCCCGTGATAGCTGATACACACAGAAGATTGGAAACATGAGTGGAGAAAACCAAAATGACCTGCCTGAGAGAGAAAATTTGATTTTTTTCTGTGGATGAAAGCACGGGTGTGTTTTGACCTCCGCTTTCAATGTAGATCTAGAGGATAAATACCTGAAGGCCAAACAGAACCAGACAATAACCAGAAGGAGGCCTTGTAGTCGGAGCTCCGGCGCTGATAGCGACATGACATTAGCCATCACCTGAAGGAAGGAGGAAGAGACCGACAGACAATCAAACTTGCCATGAAAGGTCTGCATTAAAAAGAAGCAAAGCAAAAAATTGTTTATTTTTAGTGAATTCTGCTTTATTTTAGTGTAAAGTGTAGCAGACCTGCTGCAGCATGGTCATTTTTCTGACAGTCCAGCGCTGGAAGGCAGTCCCAGTCTCACTCTGGATCTCTATGAACTCATCCTCCTGAGTTTGTGGAGTCTTGATGTTGGTTACCTTGACAAAGGGGGTGGCGTATAAAATAAAAAATAAAATTATTTTTTAAAAGAAAAGAAAACTTTAATTTTAGCAGAAAACATCTAGTTTTTTCTTTGTGTGTCTTACATCCTTCGGTTGAAACAATAAAGAAGTATAAAACCTCTAAATGATATTGATGGTAATTATTGTTGGCAGGCAGGCAAACAAACAGTGGAAATTTTGATAGTAGTTGGCTGACCAAATTAATTAATAAAAAAATGAAAATTATCAGGACTTGTGAATAACATTTCATTAGTATTTAAACACATGGGCTCTTTGATTTATGTAGGTTTTTTTGTTTTGTTATGAAGCACCTTCATCATTCTAGTTTAATTAGTTACTTTCTTATGTGCATGTGTTCTCCACCTCATCCTGGTTGCACAGAGAACCTCAGCCAAACCTTCAAGTCCATCACCACCAGTGTCTAGACTTGTAGGTCTTGTTATGTTAGTGCATTGGAGTTGCTGAATAATTAACTCTTTGGTTCAATAAATTATTTTTGATTCTTTCAAATGATTTTTCCTTGATGAGTTCTCCTTTATTGCACAATCACCAAGGCCCCTCCCTCTGACTGCCACCCTATACACACAGGCACTTCCTGGATGAGTTGTTTTGGGCTTGTCCTACTGGCATGTCCAACTGGACAAAAGTGTTCCTGCTGAGCAGGAAGCCCCAGGGCAAAGTCAGGACATGCTGGAGAGATTATGTTCCTCAGCTTGCTTGGGAACCCCTTGGTGTCCCATCAGAAGAGTTGGAGGAGGCTGCTAAGGAAAGGGAGGTCTGGGAATCTCTGCTTAGACTGCTGCCCTTGGGCCCAGATAGGCAGCAGACAATGGATAAATGGCCGAAGAGACATACAACTTACTCTAAAGTATTTACATAAATTTCAAAGCGATCCTACACAAAAGTCTCCCTGCATTCTACCTGTGCAAAAGCAGGGAGATTGGAGCTACATTTATCTTTTTTTTGTTAATAAGTAGATAACTTTTCTATCAACTGACTGAGCCAAACATGAGTGTAAATGAGGGCTTACAGTGAAAACTCTCTCTGGCTCCCCCTTGGCTTTCCAGTTGGTGTCATGAACTTGTCGAAGGATCATCCACGCCTCATCATGTCGCGCATTCTGAAAAACCACACATACAAACATACGAATGTCTATTTAAACAAGTTTAAAGAGCACCCTGTGAAACCTCTCAGGGTTCTGGTATGTGTAGTTGAAATTATAAAGTTCAGTGAACTATATATAAGAGTGACTCTTTTAATCATGGTTTCGGTTCTGACCGCTTAAACTTTCCCACCCGCACTGCAGCCTGATGAATGTTCCCATTAGGTCTGCTTCTTATCAGAAGGGGTAATGTGTGATAACTTGTGGTGCAGCAGTAGCATACAAACACAATACCACATGTGGTTAAAGCCCTGACATTGTCCGGGATGAGAAACAGGGGTGGGTGGTGTTCTGGTGATGTCTTAGCAGCTCATCGCTACCTTTGCACAGCAGTGGGATGTTGGTGTGGTGTCTGATGACTCAACATTCTTAACCAATCACAGCTGGATGTTTAATCCTGACAATCAATACTAGGATATTACAAACTGGCTACACTGGTTCCAGCATCTGACCTCCAGGAGGAATCTTGGGCTCTCCGGCATGAACACGAGTCCGATGAGCGCGGCCAGTGCAGGGAAGAGACACACCAGAATAAACAGCCTCCAGCTGTGCATCTGAAACTGTGTACCGATGGCAAAGCCCCAGCCTGCAAAAACCACCCAGTGAAGAACATGTTAATATTTCCACAAACCTTGTTTTGTGGAATGCTTTAATTATGAAATCACAGAATTACTGAGTTGCACTTTTTTTTCTCGAGTTGTTTACATTTGAGTCATCAAAAGTCAATTACAAGCAGCCAACTGTGAGGTTGTTTGGGAATCTTTTTCAAACTGGATGCTGGCGGTATGTTTGGTTTTAATGTGAATAATTAATTCAGATCATAACTGATTAGATAACGTTCCAAATAAGCCATATTAGTGAGCACCAAAATGAGCTATTCAATATATTTCACGACATTATTCAGACTGAGAAAGAAAAGTAGCAAAATGTTCCCGCAAGGGAGGAGCCAAGGGAGGGGTGCCCAGTGGTGGCCTTGGCTTCTCTTTGGAGCAGAAACCTGTTAGAGGGCTACACACATACAAAATTTTTCAAAAGCAAGAGCTACATTCTCAAACATGATTAGATGCGATTTACTGATAGAGAATCAAGGCTCCTCTGGCATCAACAAAAGCACAAAAACCTGTGCATTGGGGGCTTTGTGGCATGGGTTTTCATGGCCAGGCAGCTCCTCTAAGTGTAATGGCCCAGTACTTTTGTGAATAAAGTGTATGTGGGACCGGATGGTGTTCATAGACATAAAAGTTAAAAGGCGAGTGTATGAGGTGTCAAATTGCTGTTGAACTTCAGATAAATTGCCTCCAGAAATTACATTCAGTAAATACTTTTATGTCATCGTCATTTCTCTTTACTGTCACACATGAGCACATTTTAATAGCGCAAATACTTTCTAGTGTAATCTTATGAACACGATTATTAAGCAAAGAAATGAACTTCAGTAGCGTTTCAAGAATTTTTGGCAAATGGGAGTAAGTGACCAAAAAATGTGACATTTTGGACTGCAGTGACTTCCCATATGGCAGAAAAGATTAAGACATCAGCTTCTGTTCAGCAAGTAATGATCTCAGCTTGAATACCCCAACAAAAACCCTCCAGCTCAGCCACTGATTAAAACTGAAATAGTATTGCTGTCCTGCCTACAAACATATTATGAAATGCTAACATTGCATTTGATTTCCTAACACAACTATCACATCAAAATTGGGGTATCGTCACTATACTACGTTATTAAATGTAATATTTTTACAACACAAATGTTTAAATTTGCAGACTTGTGCAAACATTAATGCACGAGGCATTTGAACTGTCAGACAGCCGTGAGAGACTAACAGAGGGCACCGTTATTACAGATTCCATTTGTGGGGGGTCTCAGTTATTCTGTTAGTTATCTTGTATATGCTAACACGCTACATGTGTTTGTCTGTTCATCAGAGTTTGTGCGTTACCATAATGAGGGATGATTCCCCAGGCGGTGAAGGAGGCGTACAGGCCTCCAAACATCCAGAACATGCAAAGCCAGCTCAGATGTTCTCCACGTTTATCCATCTGCAGGAACTCAGTGAAGTAGGTGTACACAATTGGAATGGAGCCGCCAATTCTGGAAGAGGAATCATAAAACATAACATTAGTCTCATCTGACACAGACGATTTTAACTTTGGTGTGATTTTGTCCAGATTTTCGGACATTAAACTGTTTCAATCCCATTCCTGGTCATCAAATTTGCTTTATAGACCCCCTTGATGCATTCCTTTTCATTGAGTCACCTTTCTCATTCACCATGTGTTAATAGATCTCCCTGCATTCAACCATACTTGTTATTAATCCCTGGCTCTCTTCCACAGCATGTCTTTTATCCTGTCTTCCTTCTTTCACCCCAACCGGTCACAGCAGATGGCCGCCCCTCCCTGAGCCTGGTTCTGCCAGAGGTTTCTTCCTGTTAAAAAGGAGTTTTTCCTTCCCACTGTCGCCAAAGTGCTTGCTCATAGGGGGTCATATGATTGTTGGGTTTTTCACTGTATGTATTATTGTAGGGTCTACCTTACAATGTAAAGCACCTTGAGGCGACTGTTGTTGTGATTTGGCGCTATATAAATAAAATTGAATTGAATTGAATTGAATTGAACTGGAACTGGAAAATTCTTATCTAAAACTCATGACGATGTCAGCTTCAAACACTCGTTATTAAAACCATTTTGTTATATAACGACAGAATTACCGGTATTGATGGAATATTTGATAGATTTTTTTGAAGCTCATTTTGTTGAACAGGCGTGAGTTAAGTCGAGATTTTGGTTCATATCACGAGGGTAAATATTGATTTAAGTCTGGAGCCTTGCGATAAGGAAGTTTCAGTGCTGGCGATGGTCACAGTTTAATAACGGCATCAGTAGGGAGATTTGAGCCTTTTGGTCAATGCTGTTTCCATTCCTCAGATCTTTTACATACTTTGTGAGACATTAAAGCATCTTTTGAACTGTGAAAAAAAAATCATATTATCATATCTGTAGGTTTAAAATCACTTCAAGGATTACTGGCATTTTAGAAGATTTCTCCCTTTTTTATGACTATAGCAAATCTTTTCATACAGGGATGTGCAGTCAGCCTCCTGTTAGAATGCCAGAAAAATGAACATAGTTTTTCTTCAAATGTGAGTGCTAATGACTAACGTGGGACTCATTATCACCGTGAATCAGCAACAGCAGAACAGTTTATTTCGGTGACCTTGTATTTTGTTGCTGAACAACAAGCTCAGACATCAATATTGCAGATCTGGCTGGAACCATTATCAAAATAAATGTGTCTTTGAAAGTTGCAAAATCAATCAGTGCGCACCAATAGCTTCACCGTAAGGTGCTGGCAACAGCAGGAACTGAGCAATAAAGCTGAAAATAAGAACAATCAAAGAGCACTGTTTACTTGTTTTAATTAGTGTAATAAAGAAATGCTCTGTTGAAGTAAATAAACAGAAATCTCCTCGTGTGCAGCATGCAGTCTTTGAGGTGGTGTTAACAGTGTGTTACCGTGGCATGTGCCAGCAGGCTGCACATGATAGCATGTAGAGTAGAAGGTACTGTAAGACCCCTACTTTACTGTAATCTTCCTGGCTCTCTCCTGCAGTTGTTTAATGGCTTAAACAACAGTTTTTGCTTTGCACTTCCTCATGTAGCTGGAGGGCATTGTATAGTAGTAAATGAACTGATGTCAAACTGTCCAACACAGTAAACGCCAATTAGACTCAAATACTGGGTCAGTTTTTCTATTAGAATACCAATTAAACTAATTTACCAGTCTGAAATGTCTAATATAGCCCGCCAAAATAAAACACTCCATTATTTAAGCACTAAGAATTATAATAGGTTAGATACAAAAGAACATATAATGTTCAGTGCTTCTGAGCAGTCTGACTAAATGTAATACAGGTCTCTGTTGTCCACACTATCGAAACAGACCCTTCCCAAAGGACCACAGTCTTTTTAATGTTAGTGCTACCAGTTACATTTTTTTCTTTAAATGTCAGGGGTCTTATTGTGAAATCTCTTTCTACTAACTTATTTATAGAAAAGGTCAGTCAGTCTGACAAAAGCCTGTGGATTTTTTTCTTTGTTCGAGTAATGTAAATGCAAATTTGGCTAAGTCAGTGTCTCACCCAAAGCCGGAGCAGAACCTCAAGAACAGGAAGAAGCCGTAGCCCTGAGCGAAGCAGGACAGGAAGGAGAAGACCAGGTCGATGGTCAGGACGTAGATTAGACACTTCCTCCTCCCCATTTTATCGCACAGACCACCCCACACCAGTGCGCCCACCATCATGGCCACATACACCAGGAGACCTGCAAATACACATGCATATATTTAATCACTTGGGAACCTGGTAAACTTGAAATGTGGCCTTTACAGATTCACGCGTCCACACACAAATGCTTCACTTTTAAAACTCAAGTCAAACACAAGGGGGCTCCCTTTACCCTTGTATGAAGTAGGAAGAAGAGAAATCGTCACACTTCCTACAGTGTTTCAGTGTGACACATTCTTACATTTGAGACAAAGAAATAAAGGTCACAATAATTTCCCAGGAAGAGCGTTTCACTTCTACAACACTCACCTACCATATTTTAAAACCTGCTTTCAGCTTTGTTCACAAGCTCCGGTCACCTTTTCTGTTATTTGGGCTTTCTGTGACATTTTATTGTTTCTTTGATTACATGCTTTATCACTGCAGACTCCCACTCTGAGTCAGGCCGGTCTGGAATCTGTCAGCATGCAGCAGGCAGGTGGTCCAGCCTGCCATTTCTTCTTGTTCTGAAGCAGTTCCACAGCTCAACACAAGAGCATACTCCATTTTTCATTTTAATGTCTCTGGGGAGAGTAACAAGCTCTTCTGTCTTACCTGTTTAGGGACTCAAATCTACCGCCTCAGCCATCTTCTTCAGCATTTTGTTTAAACCACTTGAACAATGCATACTTCCTGCCTGCTCTGTGTTTTTACTACACAGCCATAACTACAGAGGAACTAAGCTGCTTAACAGCACGTGGAACCATAGTGTGCACCTTCCCCGTGGATTACTAGGCTATCCAAATGCTCTGATGCTCCACACGCCAAGCTGCATATCCCATTCAACTCGAGACTGCACAGGGGAAAGAAGAGTAAAAGCTATCATACAATCTAATATGCTGGCCAAATTGTTGCTTAAGGAAATGTGCATGCCTTAGATATCTGCAAGGATAAGTTAACAGGGTGGCCTTGCATTTAGAAAGCCCATCTTTCACATGGAGGCCTAGGATCTGTCCTGGCAGCAACAAGCTTGCCTAAGTGTCCTTGAATACAGTGAAGACACTTAGTCCCTGAAGGAAAAAGGAGAATTTATCTTTTCCTTCCTGTATTAAAAGTGAAAGCACTGTGCTGAAGTGCTTTTATCACAACTGCAGGCACAGAAGAAAATACAGCTGCAAAGCATGCCAGATATACAAAATATATAGTAAAAGAGACTCCATGCTCTTGAACGCAAATAGATGCTGTATGTATATCTATATGGCCTGCATTTGTATAGCGCTTTACTCAGTCCCTAAGGACCCCAAAGTGCTTTACACTACAATCAGTCATTCACCCATTCACATTCACACACTGGTGATGGCAAGCTACATTGTAGCCACAGCTGCCCTGGGGCGCACTGACAGAGGCGAGGCTGCCGGACACTGGCGCCACCGGGCCCATCACCAGTAGGCAAACATGGGGTTAGTATCTTGCCCAAGGATACTTGGCATGTACACTGGAGGAGCCTGGGATCGAACCACCAACCTTCCGGTGAGGAGGTGACCCGCTCTACCACCTGAGCTACAGCCACCACTTTTATATATCTATATAAATATCACGATTGACGCAATTAAATTTTTTAACGCAGAAACATTTTCAGGGATTTTGAGTTAACTGTTGTTAAGATAACCAAACTAAATTAAAAAACTAGCATTAGCGTGTTAATTTGTCCTTAATATCCTGTGGCAACAGTTTTTATGGTTGAATACTTTTTAAACTAAACTGAAAATATTTTAATTTGCCTTTTAAGAAAAATGTATAATGCGTTATGGCAGTAGTTATTCGATGTTGTTGAGTACATTAGCAAAGTTTTCCTGCTAAACTAAATGGAAAAAAAACTACTAAATCTGTAAATTAGTAGATTGGGGTTTTTTTGTATTTAATATATCACTTGTATCACAAACATCACCAAACTAGTTCTTACAACTATTTTACATGTTTTTGACATATTATATTAATTATTCATTTTATTATTTATGTGTAAACTGGTGTTAATAAATGTGTTATATTTAGTGAGCAGCTTTACAACTTTACCTATTAGGGTGTGCGGTAATGTAAAGCACACGTTACTGTATACTTTACCACATTACATTATCAGGATGTGCTGTACTAACAGTCTCTGTGAGATGAACAGCAGTGACGCTGTTGTTTTCAGAAATCTCTAGAAACATGTGAAAATTCAAATTCTGAGCATCACAGACCTTGACATTTTAAATGATTAGCGTGATTTCTCACAGTCTGCCAAAAACATTTCCGTAATAGACATAAAGCACCAAAGACAATCTGGCACGTATCATAAAATTAGCTATGTACGCAGTAGCTGTGGATCAAGTATAGGGTTGAGATTAAATCTGAGCTGAATTTCTGAAATAATGATATCATCAATCAGGTGTAGGTTCCTTTTGTTTGTGTCCATCACTGTGT